>CM077813.1:100095876-100258376 GCA_039764185.1 Tamarix austromongolica
TAGGAGCTACCTTAACTATTCCCTTACTGTAGGACCCGAATGAGGCAAAAAAAGATAAAAAAGGGCTATTAACCCTGCTTACTCAGCTGCACAAGATCATACTGCTGTATGAAATTCGAATGCTGGACGAGGAAGAAGATCCGCTGGTCGTAGAAGAGGAGCCGAGGACGAGGTCACTTGCTTATAAAAGTTACCTGCCATTGAAAAGAGGGGACACGTTCAAGATGCAGCAAGCTAAAGCAACTCCCACTTCTTCATCGTCCATTCTACCCTCGGTATCAATTTCAAAGGATGTCCTAACTTATCCATTCATTTCATAATGTAAGTGCATAGGCCTATACGTTAGCCGGATCCCAGGCTCCAGGGCCCATCTCTTTCATATTGGCAAGCCAAAGAAGATATCCTAGGTGACTACAACGATGAAGAATTGGCTTCCATGAAAGAGAATATCAAAAAAGGAGAATAGTAAGCATAAGCATCCGAATCAGCAGACGCAGCGGTTGCAACTAGACCTGGAGAAGAATTCCTATGCTCTCTTAGCGCTATACTTGAACAAAAAAATGTTTGCTTGAAGCCCTCTCGCCCGTGTGATTCATCTCTTTCGCTTCCCGATTTGTGATATAAAAATGCGGATAAGGCTTATAACCAACCCCTTTTTTGTTTTGAAGGACACCCGAACCGAACCATCGATAGAGGCGATATAAGCAAAGATGAATGCTGAAATCTGTAATAGCAAAGAAGAAGCGATTAAAGTGAAAAATATCTATATCTAACTAAGATTGATTGATTATTTGGGGCTTGAAAGCAATCTACCATTAGCTAATAGCTAGATTAGTTCTCCCCAATACTGATTAGTTGGTTGAGCACCTTGTCCCCTATTCCTTTGATCGGAACTGGCAACTGAACATGTTCCCACCTTCCCTGGGGTATCCCCTCCCCGTCTTCATTTGTAGAGTAATCTTCCCTCCTTAGTAAGTACCTCAAAAACCTTTCAGTAGAGTGAGTTCCCTTGGGAAAGCTACCTTATGTTGGGGATCCTTCCTCTGTTGAGCTAGGAACCTACCCACTTTGTAAAGCTTCTCCAGATTCTTTTATTAAACCCGCTAAAAACTACAACTAGACTACCAGTAGAGGAACTGAACGGGCAAGAAGACCTAATAATAGGAAGAAAAAAAAGCTGTTATCCCATTCCGGATCGAGCAATAAGTGAAGGAGCTTGACCAATCCCAATGAGGGAAGTTGCTGAAAGAGAAGCGGAAAAGAAGGTAGCAGTAGTTTAATAATGTAGCTTACTAAGTTCCAGCAGGGAATTCAATGGAAAATCTAGGCGTGGATCGAGATTGAGTCCATGTTCGAGCGCATGCATGAAAGCCAGAAGCAAAGGTAGAGGTATCGGCCGTTGATTCAGAACCAACAATAGTTGATTGCATACCCAGTTGTCCTCGTTTACTTAGATTCAGTTGGAGCTCAAAAGCTTGTTTCAACGTCCGAGGCAATTCGAGTACCGGAGCTCGCAGTAGAGCCTGTGGCAAAGGCATACTTTTTGGTTCAATTTCCAGTTTCAGTTCGAGAACCAATGCCAGTGGATCCCCCCTAGACAAATTTTTTGGTAAAGGTTGGAGCAAAGATGGCAGCAGCTGGAGCAAGCATAGTAGTTAGCTAGAGCATAGGCAGAGACAAAGCAAGCGCTAGGGTGGGAGGAAAAAGAAGGAAGCTGAGAAGGGCAAGGCAGGGAAATCAAGGCATTACCAGAAGGAAAGTAGTCCAACTCAATGTCTTACGCATCTGTGGCATTTGAATGAAAGCAGTAAGTCAGTGGCCAAGAATCATCGATTTTTGAGTGACCGGCTCAAGGGAATTGATTGAAAAACGATCTCCACTCTTCGTCTTCTCGAAAGGAAGCGAGTGACGAGAGGGTAGCAAAGAGAGGACCACTCTTTAGTAAGATAGCAGCCAGTGAAAGAGTAGAACTTATTCTCTCCATTCAGAGAGAGTAGAGCCCATTCCTTCATATGCTTACAGTAGTATAAGGAGTTCGTTCGTGCCTTCCCCCGGAAGTCACTTCACTCATGTATGTATAGTGCATACGAGAACTCTTATAAGTGTTGGTTATAGTTATTATCTCTAGTTGAGGAGTGGTCTTCCGCACACTAGTAGTAGGGACTTTTTGAACCTTTACTTAAGGCAAGCCTATTATATTAGAGTCAGTATAAGTAAGGTAAGGTACGCCCTCCCTTTTCTATTAGGGAAGCTAATCACGTTTCCATCGTCTGGCATTGGCTTAGTTCATTCTCCACGCGGGAGGCCTTACGCGACATTCACAAGCTAGCCCTACTTATGATGGGGTAACTAACCTATCAAATGGTCTTTCTATTATATGGGCGAATTATGAAAGCTTTCTGGCTCTCGTGTGAGCTAAAATACCTTGCTCAGAGCGGTAGATGTGTGCATCAGTACAAGGCTAGAAAGCGAAATAGATAGGGGATTACTCGGCTTGTTCTTAGATAGGGAAAGTGCTCTAAGAGTGAAGCTAAGGAAAAGGAGTAAGCCCTATTCACAGCGTCTGCTCTGCCTCTATCATCTACGTCAATTTGTGATTCCGGAGGCGCGAAGGTTTCTTTTATCGGCCAATTCCCCTTTCGTCATAAGGCATAGGGCTAGCTTGGAAAGTCATCCGATCCTGCACTACCACCTAGGAATGCACTTTCTCCAGAACCTGAAAGGTGCCCCACAGACTATTAGCCACAAGTGGGAGTCTTCTATCAGTTTAGTACTCTCCGTTCTCGCTTTCTTAAAAAGTAAAGTAAGGACTTACACCATCCGGGGACCGACTTAGGCTTTCGCGAAAGCACGGCGGAGGCTTCTCATCCACTTACTCTTGCTGAAGATTAAGAAAGAGATAGATTGATTTCTCAATGTTTCTTAAAGCCTTTCTTTTTATTAATTTATTTATTTGAATTGAGTTGTTAATCCTCTACTAGATACCTATACTTATGGCTTTGCTTATGCCTTTGTTCTTGGTGTTACCGACTTTGCTATTGGTAGATAAGTTGGAACTACTGGATCTTATACTAGGTATACTTCTCTCTTAGCTACTAATGCTACTGGTTTTTCGACTGGATCTACCCTTGCTTCCTATGCTGCTACTGATACTGATAGTTATGCCGGTGGCTGGTCTTGTTACTGGTGCTGGCTATGCCACTACTGTAACCTCTGTCTATGGTGGCTGTGCCCCTGCCCAACATGCCTTTGCTTCAGCTGATGGGACTGGTGCTTTGGCTGGGGGATTCAATAGTTTGTTTGGCAAGGCACAAGCTTGATTTATGTATATAGATGTGCGGGAGGCAATGACCCCCTTTATAGGGACTGAAAAAACTCCAACTCGGTCTTGAACTGACACTGGAATTGGATTGACTACGGGATCTGCCCCCAGCACCCAGATTCGCTTTTGACTCGGTCAACCAGATATGGAACTGAAAGTACTAGGTAAACTCTGGCACCTGGCACGAGAAAAGGACCTTTATCTGGGTGAGATAGTAATGGCTTTCGAAATTCAATGTATTTGCTCGAACCGGAACAACTAGAACTGCACCCAGCTCTAGAATTGCTGCTACTTCTGGTTGGTGCTCTGATGCTGTTCATGATTCGATAGAAGAAATACTCGGAGGCCTTCACCTCTGCTACTAACTGAATGAGTCGCCCTCCTTAGATCCGGTTGGCTTAGCAGCGGCTACGAGACCAGGAAAGGTTGTAAAAGATTGGTTCGGTCCTTTTTTCCTGCCTCTTGACGCCGAGTAGATGGCTTCGACCCCGGCCTTCTTCAGAATAATAGAATTCTTTACCCGATCCTAGCCCACCAACCGACCTCTAAGAATACCATGAATTATGACCATATTAATCCATCCAATGGATTATTTAGTTCATGCCAAGATGTATGGTTTCATCATTAAAGATTCATCTCATAGAATAATACCACATCATAAACATACCAAGGTTAAAATAAGCAAAGGCCACACTATCTAGCTAAACTGGTTGAGCAGTTTAGGGTAACTAATCAATCGATTTAGCTCAGCTAAATCCTAGAGTTCCTTGTCGAAACTAGTCCATCGATTGGTCAGACCAATATACTCTTCTAAGACCGATCGATCAATTTTGACCAACCAGTTGGTGGGTTTAACCAGAGACCACCCATGATTATCACTAAACAATCAGTCGATGGGTTGTATTAACGACTCAATTGTTATAAATACTAATCGATTGGTTAAGTACCAACTAGATGATGGGTTCAAACATAGAGCAACCCAAAGCCACCACATACACATGAGTCGAAGGTTTATGCTAACTAGTCGACTATGCTAGGAACCCAATCAAATAAACTAGTCAATCAGTTTGCTCCCATTCAGGCATTATATGAATTATAAACACGATTAAGGCTCCAAAAAATACATCCATACAAACATTGTCACATTACCATTGCAAAGAAATAAAGGATCACACTTGCTAATATACTCATCATTTTGCATTTATAGAGAATCAACCATATTTATCATGAAATCATACCTTTTCTTAGAATTCTAAAATATTTTATCATGCATCAATAAAATACAAAAAATGTAATATATGTATACAAAGATCAGAAATTTAGCAACTATACTATTTCACATGCTCATTCATACCATATTTTAAATGTAAGAATAACTTACTTGAAATCTAGCAAAATCCACACCTCAAAGTGAAACAATTAGCTAGAAGATTCTAACTTCCAAAAACCTTAATATAAAAGTTAAAACTCATATGCCTTCATGTAATTCTTACAAATCAAGAAATATGAATTAGAAAAGAAAACATAATTACCACCTCTAAGAGAATCCAATGAAAGAGTTAACTGAAAGTGAAACTCACTGTTTCTTAAATCTAACTCATTCTTGCTTAAGGTTAAAATAAGAAAGAGCTAAAGGAAGGATCATAAAAGGTACATGACTTAGAGTGAATGCTCCAAGTGAAGAAGATGGAGAACATGGGTTGAGAGAAACTCAAAAGCATTTTGGTAGCTAAAAAGAGGTAAGGGAGAGACATGAGGGTTACCTTTTATAACCAACGAATTGTTAAGAAATGAACGAGAGGGGTGCAACAGATCACAACCCTAGTTTTAGCATTTGAATTTGGATTGAATGGGTGAATTTATTAGGAATAGCGTTGATTTTCTTCCTAGAGCTCCAAATGGTGATTTCTAAAGAATGCAGAGCAAGATTTTCCAAAAATAGGTTGAACACAAGAAATCAAATGTGCATATCGACGTAGGAAAAAAAATCCCTCAATCATGCAAAGGTGATCTAGAACAAACCATTTGTCTTAGGGTTATACAAAAGAGATAGGAAGATGAAGACAAGGGGTGAGGTCATCCTCATTTTTTATCTATCAATATTAGACCCTGAATGCATTAGAGGAAAGGAAAAGCTAGGGTAAATGATAGAATTGGTTACAGATTACTTGAGAAGAAATTTAGAGATAGATTACCAAATTCCAAAATGTTAGAAGATTTTTTTTCAGAAAAATCAAGGCTTTAAAAGTTACTAGGCTCGACAAACCAATCGATTGGTTTGGTCGATCAGTTAATTTTCCTATAGAAAAGTTGATCAGTTTTGCAAACCAATTGGTCTGTTTTGTCTAATTATAATGCCTTTCTTAAAACTTGATTGGTTGTTTTAATTAAATTATTTTTTTCTATCTTTGCTTAATTTGATTGTTTCCATCCAAAATTTCATATGGTGGTTGTTTCCATCAATTTTCCCTATTAAATCCCTTTGATTTGTTTTATATGTCATGTTGGATATAAATAAATTATTTTTTAATACAGTGGGGAATTTTTCATTATCATATCAAACTAGAGCATCTTATTGAAATAAAAATTGTGAACTTTATGTTTAAAGCAATATTTAGAAAATATCAAATATATATAAGCCTCATTTAACCCTTTGTTTTGCTTTATATGTTATGTTGGTTGTATATGAATTACTTTTTAAATACATGGGGAGTTTTTCATCATCGTGTAAGATTGGGAATATCTTACTAAAATAAAAATTACGAACATTATTCTTAAACAAATATTTGAAAGATATCAAATCTATCTCTCTCTCTCTCTCTCTCTCTCTCTATAGTGTGTGTGTGTGTGTGGCCAAAAAAAATATTAACTTATTTTATCGTTCATAACTCATGTTTAATTTTTAGACAAAATTAAAATAGTTAATATATATTTTCATATCTATATTATAGTATATTATATTTTATATTTTATTATAAAAGCAAAGTGTCTGCCAAAAAAAATTAACTAAAATAAAATAATGTAAAATCTATCAAATTTTAACGGACGAAAACTCTTTGAAATATGTGTAATTTGATGATAACATATAGAGAAAAAATAGATAGTCAAAAAGACGAAGAAGTAATACATATATATATATATATATATATAAATGAAATGTTCTCGCAAAAAGATATTAACTAACTTTTTCGTCCATAACCTATGTCTAATTTTTAGCTAAAATTAAAACAATATATGTATAAGGGATGTTCTCACTAAAAAAAAGGCATTAACTAAAATTTAAAGTTATTAGTTATTGTAATATTTATTTATTACCATCCTACTTATATATACACACGATAAAATGTAGGGAAAAAAGTAGATAGTTAAAGAGATGAAGAAGTAATGTATATATAAATGAAAAGTTCTCGTAAAAAGATATTAAATTTCTCATCCATAACCTATGTCTAATTTTTAGCTAAAATTAAAACAATATATATATTAGGGATGTTCTCACTAAAAAAAGCCATTAACTAACTTTACGCCCATAACCCATCTTTAAATTTCAACTAAAATTTAAAGTTATTAGTTATTGTAATATTTATTTGTTACAATCCTACTTATAAATATATACGATAAAATGTAGGGAAAAAAGTAGATAGTTAAAGAGATGAAGAAGTAATATATATATATATATATAAATGAAAAGTTCCCGTAAAAAGATATTAACTAACTTTCTCGTCCATAATCTATGTCTAATTTTTAGCTAAAATTAAAATAATATATATATTAGGAATGTTCTCACTAAAAAAAAGCCATTAACTAACTTTACGACCATAACCCATCTTTAAATTTCAACTAAAATTTAAAGTTATTAGTTATTGTAATATTTATTTGTTACCATCCTACTTATATATATATATACGATAAAATGTAGGGAAAAAAGTAGATATTTAAAGAGACGAAGAAGTATTATATCTATATATATAAATGAAAAGTTTCCGCAAAAAGATATTAACTAACTTTTTCGTTCATAACCTATGTCTAATTTTTAGCTAAAATTAAATCAATATATATATATATGAGGAATTTTCTCACTAAAAAAAAGCCATTAACTAACTTTACGCCCATAACCCATCTTTAAATTTCAGCTAAAATTTAAAGTTATTAGTTATTGTAATATTTATTTATTACCATTCTACTTTTATATATATATATATACGATAAAATGTAGGGAAAATGTAGATAGTTAAAGAGATGAAGAAGTAATATATATAAATAATTTTCTTGCATAGTTTTGTATTTATGTAAATAGATGACCAGATTAATTATCTGTCAACTATTAAAACACATGAATTTTTTCTATTACAGAATCACTGCCGTATATAAATTCTATAGTTTGGGGGGGGGGGGTAATATCCAGAATCACTGCCGTATGTAAACACATGCTTGAAAAGAAATCGTCTTCAATGTCTGCTTCTCCCGCCCCAGCCCTGCCCTTGATGATCTAACAGTTGTTCCATTTACTTTCTTGTTGAGGCACCAACACTATCTGTCCGCTTCAGTCAGCTCTTCTTCTCATCTGGGGGTAATATCCAGAATCACTGCCGTATGTAAACACATGCTTGAAAAGAAATCATCTTCAACGTCTGCTTCTCCCGCCCCAGCCCTGCCCTTGAACCGTATTTGTGTTTTCTTGAACCGTATTTGTGTTTCTTGAACCTGCAGTCCGAAGTTGGAGATCGTATCTGTATTTTCTTGAACCTGCAGTCAGAAGTTGGGAGTAGCTTGATTAGAAGGCACAATGTAAGTTGCTTTCCATATGATTGTACAAGTATAGGGTCCGAAGAGCAATGAAAATAGCATACACCTCACCTTCGTTAATATTCATTTGACAGTATTGACCAGAGAAAATGCATATGAAATTCCTGTTCTAATCCCAAAGTACACCCCCAATTGCATGCTCTCCGTTCTCACTCACTGTTGAGGCATCTGCATTCCACTTGAGTGTACCAGATATGGAAGGGCCGCACTCATATACTTCGGGCAATCCTCTCAGATTTCCTTCGTTGGCCTTCCTCCATTTCAAACACAATAGATTCCTCATCATCTCGTCTCCATAATAAGGGAGTTCAATCCCATCCCTTGGTCCACCACCTGATTCTTAGAAGAATTAAAAGTTCAATGTCTGCAGCTTGAGGTTCTTACTTTCGAAATAACAGCATATTTGGCTTTCCTAGTCAACCAAATTATCACAGTCAAACCTAAAGACATGATATTTACCAAAGAAGCCTCTGAAAGACTGGTACTGCCACTGCATGTACAAATCATTCAGACTATGCTACATCTACCAACTTAGACTCCAAAAACTCAACCACCAGTACCGTAAACTGCATGCATACCTGTAGTGCACTAAACAAAGAGATGGCTATGGGATTCTATATTTAGGATGCAAAAGTACAAATGGCCTCATGCTCTCTTACTGGCCCAATATTTCTCAGCTTTTCACCCGCGTTAATGCTGCCTACTAGTGTTTTACCACACAAAGGCCTCCACCCTCTGCGGCAATAAGCCTTTCAGTATTCTATTGTAATCTTCATCATCCCATGTGCTAAAGTGAATCATCTTCTCACAAAAAGACTTGACAGTGAATTTTTAGTTAATATTTTAGCACCATATGAGCGTGTCCCTACCACCTGTGCTTGAACCGCTAAAGAGACTGGTTAACCAGGCCTTCCTCCCAGCTTAAAATATCCCTGCCGCATACAAACCACCAATGCCAGTTACATGTATCCCAAAACCCCATCTCTGCTACGGAAGCTATTTTTCTTTTGGCCAGCAAATATAAGCAGGGCTATATAAGTTTGAGAATATGAGGACCAAGCCAGCAATCTTCCCAAAATGACACTTCTCCATTTAAAAGATTCATCCTAATCCCATTTTTTATCAACCTCTGGATGTTAGGACTCTATTTTTCCACAAGTCTCCCTTTTTTGGGAGCAGGTAGGAATTAATATCACATATACTGGAAGCCTTATATTTCTGTCTAATCACCTCTCGCTACAGCGCCTAATCAATGTTATAATACTTCCAGTACCATTTGAAGAGAAGGGTACAATTTTTGAAAGTTAAATTCTGGATTCCTGATCCCTCCGTCTTCTTAGGAAGCTGTTTTAAGCTCTAGTTTGTTAGATGCCTAATAATTCATCCGCAGATTCACCACAGCAGCCTTCAAAAGAGTGATCCTCCGTCCCAAAAACAAGTTCCCTCCTAAAAGAATAGTGCTTTTTATTCATTTATTTCTACAACTTAATGATTTGATTTGTTTGTTAATATTACAGTTATTAATGTTTGTTATTATCTAATAAAAATCATGTTTCAGGCCAGTTGTAGGACAATGGGTATTGGAGGTGCCTGGAATCAACAATTCACACGAACTAGCAGATAGATTTATGGAGTTGCGTTCCCACATTGCAGACATGTTTGGGCTTCAAACCAGGGAACTTTTGCATCCGGGTAATGGCTTATATGGTCAGCGGTACAAACTTACTTTGTCTGCCCAATATCATATGGCAGATGCAGCCAGGGATTCAATGTTTATTGATATTACAATAGCCTGGCAGGAAGGAGAGGATATGATTACATGTGTGCTGCGATTTCTAAGGGACAACTTCTATCTGCACGAGTTCTGTGACAGATATGGTGTATGGTACCGGAAAAAAGGTGGTTTAGGACTGAGCAAGGAGTTCAAGACTCTTTACTTCAATGAAACTTACAGTTCTATTTTTGCTGTAACCGGAAACCGTGCAATAGAAACAATTACATTTAGTTATGAATCATTTCTGGAGGCAATGTACCAACTGTCTAACCCAGGTAAGAAGGATAAAGCCTGCGCTTTGCAGTATTTCATAATTGTTTTCAGCGAATCTTGGAGATTTCGGAGTATCGGAGACCTAGTGATCCAAGGTTTTCGTGATCGAGATCACGTTGGGCAATACACACTATCACCGATGATGTGTGGAATGATAAATTCTTGGAGCTCCATGTCCAAACTTCTTGTTGAACCAAAAAGGCGAAATAAAACAGTGACAATTTCTTATCTTGGCATACTTTGGGAGTTTGATTTTTATGACGTCACACGACATCTGTCGATAGCAAACGGGAAACCAAAATGATTAGTTGGGTGATGGACAGATCTAAGTCTCTAGCTTTTACTGCTTTTCAGTTTATAGTATTAGTTTTGGTTTGTAACGAGTCTATACTTGATGTTCCATTATTTGTGTAACTTTTCGGTGATCTTCTTCAAGTTGTAAATCTATTTCTCCAATTTTATTTTACACTGTTTACCTCATGTATAATCAATCATATTCCTAAAGACTTCAAGCCTGAGATGCACATCATTTACATTGGAAAATTCCATGCACGGATTGGGCATTAAAATCCTTGAATTAGCCAATTGTATTTTTTTATTTTAAACTTGTTTGGAGATTCCTTTCTACACCACAAGCTCTTTGGGTTAGATTATTAAGGGAACGACTAGTTTGACTCCTAATTGTAGTAAGTCTTGAATTGTGCTTGGTTATAATATGAGGTATTTTGATTGATTGGAAAACATTAAAATTTCATAACTCTCTTATATACTTTATTTTGAGTTTCAAAAAAAAAGAAAAAACATTTTTTGCTATAGTTTCCCCCCTCAACTAAGACTATCAAGCCCTTTAATGCCGGCTCAAAAGACGAGAATCGAACCAAAAAACACTCAGACATGCTAGCCTTAGTCTCTAATCGGTTGGTGTGGCCATAGCCGTAACACAATTTAAAACTTTTTGTCGCCAGTTATAGCACTGGTAAAAGGAATATCATTCTAGGTCGGGGATGGAGAGAGAGAACCTAAATTTAGCTAGCACACAAATTATAAAATAAAAGACTCTATATCACACAAAAATAAATAATAAGAAAAACACAATTATGGAGGGTTAAAATAGAAAATGATAAAAAGAAAAAAACAAATGAAAAAATAAATGTGGTG
This sequence comes from Tamarix austromongolica, assembly GCA_039764185.1. Classification (NCBI taxonomy): domain Eukaryota; kingdom Viridiplantae; phylum Streptophyta; class Magnoliopsida; order Caryophyllales; family Tamaricaceae; genus Tamarix; species Tamarix austromongolica. Next base: position 100,107,207 of record CM077813.1, read on the forward strand.
AATGCAAATATAACAAATACGTTAGGAAATCAATTTCTACCACTAGATTAAGTTGAGATAAAACAAATAATTCATATATCTTCTATTAGTCACAAGAAAGAGAATGACCAAGATACACGCCAAAAATAGATCTATGCACCTTATATTACGTCTCTAATTTAATTTAGTACGATAAAATACCAATATTAAATTATATTGAATTCTAGTAACATAATTGCAACAAACAACTCCTACATTTAACTAGATCCAATGTATTAAGAATAAGAGAAAAGGTGTTAATCTAAGTTGCCAAACTAGTACCTCAAGAATGTCTAGTTGTATTTCCTACCTTTGACCTATACTTATTTACATGTTCTACTACTCCGGTTACAATCATAAAAATATTAGGTAAATTATTATCTAATATAACTGTAATTTACACACATAAATTTAGCATATTTATATAGCCTCCTAACAAACACATAATCCTATATACTATCAATACGAGAAAGCCAGAACGATTATATGTTTCCTAGGATGCTATATAATTGTAATCCTACAAAATTACTAGGGTTGTGTAAAAACGGATATTCGTATCCGATCGGATTTTTTTTCTGGATATCTGATCCGATCGGATATTTAATAACCTATATCCATGTCTGTATCCATTAGTAGCGGATATCCGAAAAATCGGATACAGATATCGGATCTATCCAATACATCCGATTATCCAAAAAAATATTTATTTTTCAACAAAAAAATTTTGTTTTTGACCGGATATCCGAAAATCCAATGATTTAAATTCGAATATCCGATATCCAACATCCAAATATCTGATATCTAATATCCAAATATCCAAATGTGGATATTTTAACCTGCTATAATTAAATTAAAATAAATTATAAAAGTACTAATTATGATAGAATAGTCCAAAATCTAAACTCCATAAAACAAATACAACATTAATCCAAAATCCATAAATCCATAATTAAAAGAAAAAAACATTTAACTAATTAGTTTTCCAATTAAGAAAGTCATTAATCATCAATCATCATAATATCATGTCTTCAAACTCTAAAATATCTGATTCATCAATCTGCACAAGAGGCGATAAGCCTACAATATCTAGAAAAAGAAATAAGATAAAAATTAAAAAAATAAACACATCAAATTCTTTAAGAAAGTATCAACAAAATAGAATAAAAGAATACCAGCTTCAATGTTTTCAATATCCTCAAACATCAATTTCAAATATAATACAAATCAAAAATATATCTAATATTATATGATCCTTTGGATAGTATACAATCCAAATCAATACGATCCACTGAGTAATATATGATCCAAACTAGTAACAAAAAAGTGAATTCACCATTCCCAATCCAATAGAAGAGTCTGATATGATCCTCTAAATTACATCACACCACTCATTATTTTTTCTTGATAACCATTGAATTATTACATAATATTATCCAACTACAGGTAGACTAAAATAACAAAAATATTAAGCATCAACATCTATAAGCTTATTTGGTCATAGATTCTTTCAAAACCCTACTATAAACCTATTTTAAACCTACAAATCTAAAAACCATAGGCCTCCATTACAATTAAATTAGGTACACCTTACTTGTCTTGGAAAGATGGAATAGTAATTAATTTCATTAAGAGCAAGAACTATAATAGAAAGTGACTTCACATAAATATCAAGATTTCTTCACAGACCTATAATTTCACATTAAACCAGTAGTATTCAATAAGTTAAAAGCGTTTCTAAACACTAGCAAAATATAGTCTAAATTAGATATGTTATTAGCCAGTTGGAATAGTTTGCTTCTCTTTGCTCAATAGGAGATCTGGTAAACTTCTTAGGGTTTGTCTTGTAGGAGGGAAAGAGAGAGAGAAAATATATTACTAAATTTTTTATCTTTCAAATATCATATTAGAAATAAATAAAAAAATATTTTTGAAGTTTATCTATTTAGTACAAACAAAGATCTAATATGAATATTTTTCTTAATTTTTTTAATTCAAAGATATTATATAAGATATGTAAAATATGACATTATATCATTATCGACTTAATAAATCAATCGACTAACAAGTAACAACAATCCTGCAAACCAATCAGTCAATGGCAATAATTTTTCGGGTGATAAGTCAGCATCTATTCTAAACAAAATAAAACTAATGACATGGGTATCGGCTACCAAACGATGCCTTAACAAAACAAATGTAGATGAACAAAACAAAACTAACCAAATGTAGAGAAACAAAACAAAACCAACCCAAATACTGTAACATATACAACAACAGAGAAGAAAAGAAAACTAAATAGATGTAGAGAGAAAAAATTTGGATGAAAACAAAACCCCAAACAAATCCCCAACAAAAAATTAACAAAAATAGAAGCCCATCGTTCATTTCCAAAATAAATCAACCACGACACAAAAAAATTGGCAAAACCGACCTCTACAACCCTAAAGCCATGGAGAATCAGTGACAAAAAAGTAGAGAAATTAACAAACAATTAGATCATACCTTAAATGGCAAAATAAGCCTTGAAGGAAGAATCAACAAATAAGAACAATGCCCTAGAAAACAATAACGAAAAATTACAAACGGTAGAATCAGACAATGAGTAGAATCTGTGAGAATCAAATAAACAAGTTGAGAATCTAAACTATATTTACCTGGAATTTCAACTTCCAAAGAATGAAAGCAAAAGGGACGGCGTAACGAGTGAGAGATCAAAGTTGAGAGAAGAGAAGAACGGGAGGGAGGGATTCAGTTGCAGACAATAAGTTGCTCCACTGGGAGTGAGTGGGAACTGGGGAGGAAGAAAGGTCGCGACTCATGAGTCATGACTGTGCCTAGTGGTAGCTGGTGGCGCTGGCGCTTGCTTTGCCTGGGAGAAGAGAAGAGGAGTAGTCGCCTAATCAGGACTCGGGACTTGCTGGTTGTCTTGGCTGTCTTGCGACGCAAACGCGAAGGGAAGACGAAGAATGAGGAAAAGAGTAAGGTAGACCGGGGTAGAGAGTAGTAGGGTTGTTCACGGTTCAAATATCCGATATTTCGGATATTTGATTGTCGGATATTTGAAATTTCGGATATCTAAAAATGATATTTGATATTTGATTTGAAACTTCGGATATCCGGAAGATCGGATATTTGAATTTTCGGATCGGATATCATCGGATATCAAATATATCCGATATTATTCGAATACAATTTCAAATATAAAAAAAATTACCAAATGACAAATATATTTTATATTATCCGATTTGTTGAGCGAATGTTGAGCAAATATCCGATTCGCTTAGCAAATATCCGGCTTACTCAACAAATATCCAATGTTAAAACTAAAATAAGAAAGGAGTGGATGGAGTATATCGGTATGCAGAGTATTTTATTTTTATTTTTATAAATATCTAAAAAGGGATTATATTAAAAATATAATTTTAATTAAATTAAATTTTGCCTCAAATAATAAATAAAGTAAGTAAAAATTATACACAGACACATCTAAATTTATTTATATACAATTATATATAAAATAAAAAATTATAAAAAATATATAAATATTTTTTCTTCGGATCGGATATTATTTGTATTTGTCGGATCGGATATTTGATTTGTTTGACTTTTCGTTGACCGGATCGGATATTTGATTTGAAAAAAAAAATCGGATCGGATATTTATTTTTTCGGATCGGATTGCTTCGGATATCGGATCGGATAAGCAGATATCGGATAACATGAACAGCCCTAGAGAGTAGAATCTACCAGACTGGGCCAGTCAAATGGCGAATGGGCTAGTAGACTGGTACTCTGGTAGTAGTATTACATATTTACATTACACTATTAGTACACTAGTTAATTTTAGGAACTTACATAAATATTTATGTTAAATAATTATATTTATAGTTTATTTAATCAAAAAACTATTTATACATTTTATTTTAAAAAAAAATACTTCTCTTATACGTTAGATATTTTAATCGGATCGAATAATCCAAAAAATATCCGATCTAATTTTTAAAACCCAGACCGGATATCCTAAAACTTTGATCAAATTTTTGGATTTCAGATTTTTTGCACGGCCCTAAGAATCACACATATAAATGATGGTAGTTAAAGTAGAGTCAACAAACAATCTCATGAGAATTAGGAAAACTTAGAAATTATTATTTAAATCGCAAACCATAGTTTATAGCTCCAATCTCATCCCTAACAATAAGAACTTAGTCACTAATCATGTATAAATTAATTACACAAAGCATATTATAATCTAGGAAAAAAAAAGAGACCAAAAACCAATACAAAATAAGGCTGGCAGAAGACCCCGACTTATACCTGATCGATCGTCGATCGATAACTTTGTCTTCTTCCTCGTGCGAATAACCCTTTTCCTTTACTAGAAAGTTGGCTTGAAATAAATGATCCTTTGAGTAAATTGATGCACATGATTAACAAATTAAGGGTTTATGAAGATGGAGTTCATGATTTCATGGATCAATTGAATAAATTAAATGAGAAATTAGAAGAATTATGGAGATGAATGAATTACAAGGGATAAGGAACCCTAGATTGCAAATATTATGATGGGAGATAAATAGATGGAATAGAAGTAGGAATACAGGGTAGATGATGATTGAATTGAAATAATTTAAGGCGAATTGAACGAATAGAAACATGATTTGATCGATTTCATGAAAAATAATGGAGACAAAAGTTGAATATGAAGATGAAACCCTAACTATGAATCTCAATATTAGAGTTTATAAATTTATTCTTCTTTGTAAGATATGAGTTAGAGATGTATATATAGGTGTAAAAAGGCCAAAAGATTGTGTATTAGATCGATGGGAGGATAAGATAGAAGTTGGAGAAGAATTAAAAAATTTCTATGTTGAGGTCGAGACCGCCATGGCTATTCTAATGGCTCTAGATGACCTCCAATTGCTCATCCTTGTGTAACTTTCAGCATTTTCTAATTAACAACTTCAACTTCCAGTGCAATATTTACTAGGATCCAATCTTATTCAGAAATAGTTGTAAATATGAAATTTGTAGATCTTGATGTTAGTTTTCTAACAAAAATTTAATCAACTCAATCAGAGCTTGTATGAAGCAAGTATGTTTTAAATAATGAACGCTATTTTTTTATTTCATGTGAAAGTTTCGATTGAACTTTATACTTGCACAACTCTTCAAAAAATCTCACTTTTGCTTCTTTTATTAATGTTTGATCTCAAATGAGTAACTATGGTCAAGGAATGGTTAAATTAGCCTTTTAAAGTAAAATTAATGCAAAGTATGAGAATTAATAGTATGTAAATAGGGCATAAGATCCTGTTATCAAATTCCCCACACTTAACTTGTTCTAGTCCCTTAGCAAAACCAAAACTAAAATAATCAAAAACAAACCAAACCAAAAGGAAGAAAACTCTAAAACCCTTGAACAATTGTCTCAAAAATCCCTTACTCTCATGACATTCTAGATTTACACTCACCAAGAGTCTATAATATGAATGTTCCAAACATCAATTCAAATATATGGTCTACACATGAACATGGAAGATATGAAGGAATATACGCTCTACACATGAACATATGAATATGGTTAAATGAACTCTATAGAATATATATTTAGTAGCAAATAGGGAATACCGACCTGGCAAATCAACCTTCAAATTATTAGAGTTAGAATTAGGTACCGAATGTACTCATCAAATAGTAAGGAATATTTCTTTATCAAGAGGTTCCAAATAATATGTTGAGACCTAAGGTATATCTAGCAGTGATGAAGGAAAATTCATAACCGCCTATTGTTCCTCCTCTATTGCATTGAGCATTACTTCAATGCCACTTTTCATACGCATGTTATCGAACAATTTCACTCTTAGAAATCCTAGGTTCCTCCATGATTACCTGATTACTAGTGTTGAACAGTAATATAATGGTTTTGCTGGAATGATGGCACTCACACTTGCCTTTTTTCTATGTTACAAGCTATATAAAATGGTGAGACAATACCTATTAACCTAGCCATGCTGGCGTGGTCAATTATTTAGAGATATGTTTATATCATCTTCGTTTGGGAATGATTAATATGGTATATTTTGGATGATGTTGTTAGAGCATTAGGTGTTCTTAACCATCGAACTTATTCTTGCTTTGTTTAAAGTGTTATTGAGATGTTTAAAATGTTCTTGGTTAAAAGTGGCCGGGTTACTTAGAATTGGAGTTAATCATGTATTGGATAATTAAGTTTAAAATGAAATTGTACCAAGTAGTATTGTAACACCCCCAAAATTAACACATTTTTTTTAAATCAATACTCATAAATTAAAACTGTAAATTCTGGGGATGTTACCGCCACACTTAGTACCAGACCAGTTCATCATACCGTTCCGGTACCAAGTGCTAAGGCTAAGAAGACACTTTTAGTAACAACATCAATAAACCGAATTTATAAAAAGGAAAATCAGAGTACGCACAAGTCTTACATAATTCGAAATACCGACTAATGTTTTTCCAAATAATTAACTAGACAACATTAATAAAATTATTTCGGCAATTCAAACATAATAAAAGTAATATGAGTCATAAATAAAATAAAGAAAACGGCCACGTCTCTCTAGAAATCGATCCAGCCCAGCTATCATTGTGTCCCTCCTGATGTCCCGTAGACATCAATAGCATCAAAGTAGGTATCTCCTACCTGCAATAGATCAGACGGGCCTTCTGCTCGTGGGAATGAGCAGCACCCATGAAACGGGTGAGCAGTACGCTACGTACTGAGTAAGGTAACCGAATACTAAGGCCGACATATAACACATTAATTCATGTAGGATAATGATCACATACAATTATAACCCACACATATGATACATAGAAGCATAAAGTGAAATCCATAACTTATAATCAAAAGTCCACACATAAGGCCCAAAAAGGTCCGAATTAATCATTTAATCTTTCTTTTATCAGGAGTTGATACACACCATATCTTTTATCAGGTCCATACAAGTACGGGAACCCCACTATTTTTGCCGGTGGATCAGTCTGCAGGGCACTTTGGCTCCTGGCCACTATTATAGCTGGTGGATCGGTTGCGAGGGTAATATACCCTGCCACTATTATATGCCGGTGGATCGGTCTGACCCCTTCTCGCACGGTGTTCCACTGTAAGTAGTTAGTATCTTCTCATATCTTAATCATATATAAGGTTTGATTTGTTGAGCTCGGGATCCCCCACTATTTTACCCTAGTGACCGATCCACCAGCTAAAAGAGTGGGGGATCCCCCTTTAATAGTTGTTATTAAAGGCTTTGTGAATGAGGATTCTATTGCACTGAATTGCACCTTATTATGCGTAATCCATTGTCCCTATGCCTTTCTCAACTTTCCTTTGAGCATTTTAAATGCCTTGATACCCAGATTGATTTTGGTTTACTTCATCTTTTGATGCTCTCATTCTAGAGAAGCATCCATAGTTGCTAACCTTTCGGCAAGAGTCGATGAGGGTGCATATCCATATGAGCCACGACTTCCCCTTACACTTAAGCTAGATGACCAACCCATTGGTCGAAGAGGTTGTTGACTACTACTTCCACCTTCATGATAATGTTCACAATGATCCATCATATACCTGTTTTGTTTGTACTCTAAATCTGCTTCTAACCAACTCCTCCTTAAAATCACTTGAACATGTTCATCTTCTTCATCTTCACCGCCAAGTGTCATTCTTGTAATTTCTTCTTCGACGATAATATCTCTTCTTCTTTTTTCCATCTTATTATTTTTCATTTCTTGCAACAATTGTTCCATATTTCTTATAACATCAGTTGTCACATTATTATATTTTGCAACATTACGCTTAACATGACCTAAATGTTCTTTTAGTCGTATTATTCCTTCATTAATAACTTTTCCACAAAAATCACACTTAATTTTTATCCGACTTCCATCAACATACTCCCCAAAATTCCATGCAACATCTCTACCTCGATTATCATGACCACTAGCAGCATCACTACTTGTTCGATGAGACATGTTTAATTAAACTGAAAATAAAATACATATATGACAAGTGTAATTAACATTAAAGTAATTATTTATAAAGAAAAATTATTATCTGAAAGCAAAGTAATTATTAACATTATTTATTTATATAGATTTATAATAAGTTAAAATTATAACAATTATTATTCGTTAATCGTTAGTCTTAGTCATGTGCTAAATAAAATAGTATTAACATTATTTGACTAAAGGTATTAAATTATTGATAAAAAATTATTATTATCATATTATGTTATATAGATATAAATTTATAATAAATTAAAATTGTACCAATTATAATCTATTATTATTAGTTTTAGTCATGTGAGAAATAAATGAAAATTAACATTGCTTGATTAATTGTATTAAATTATTGATAAAAAATTATTATTATGCTATATTTATATAGTTTTATAATAAATTAAAACTATAAGTTTATAATAATTGTTATCTATAATCCATTAGTGCCAGTGAATAGTGACGCAGTGATCTACTTAATAACTTAATATTAACACTATTTAATTAATGGTATTAAAATCTCGATAATAAATTATTGTTGTTATGTTTATATTAATATAAGCCTATAATAAATTAAAACCATAATAATTATTATCCATTAGTCACAGTTATCAATCATGCATTAAATAAATTATAATTAACATTACTTAAGCAATGGTATTAAACTATGGATAATAAATTATTATTATATTATATTTATATTTATTCATAATAAATTAAAACTATAACAATTGATATCTATTAGTCTAGCTTATGTACTAAATAAATCAATATTAATAGTTTAAGTTTAAGACAACTCAATTAATAATATTAAATTAATAATAATAATAATAATAATAATAATAATATATTATATTATATTTATATAGATCTATAAATATAATAAATTAAAACTATAACAATTATTATCCATTAGTCCTAGTCATGTACTAAATAAATTAAAATCAACACTACTTGACTAATTTTATTAAGTTATTGCCTTATTGATAATAAATTATAATTATATAATATATTTATATTGATTCATAATAAATTAACAATACTTGACTATAATTTATATTATATTTATGCAGATTTATAAAAAAGTCAAAATTGTAAAAATTGTTATCCATTAGTTTAAATCATATAACTTATATATATACACACTAAATTAATATTAACATAACACCACTTAAATCTTAACTAATATTATTTATTCAAGAAAAGTATGATTATTTAATTAAAAAAAGACACTAAACTAAAGTTTAATTTAATCAAATAAAAATATGTAAGTAATCTATTAATTACAACTAAATAACATTAGAAAAAAAATTAAAACTAACCTTTTAATATGTAGATTAGATAGTAAAATTGGTCCTTAATCCCTTAAACTCAAGTCCAGCTCCAGAGTCGCACGAACCGCACGGTTGCAGGCTTACAAGTCACAACTTCAGACCGACTCACGTGACTCACCCGTCCAACTGTCCCTCACCCTCGCAGCTTTAAAATTTTTCGTTCTTCGAACTTTACTATTCAACCTCCAATTTTCCACAACTCGTGGCCTCGGTCCTCAAACCTTAGTGCCTCACTCTCACTCGCTTCTTCCCGCAGTCCTGACTCCCTGTCCACAGTAACCACACCGGCGAGCCACTCTTGAACGACGAGCCACAAGCCAAGCACCAGGCACCAGCCACCACTAGTCGAAGAGCGAGCCACGTACGAAACACCAACCACTAGTCGACAAGGAATGACGAGCCACCAATGACGAGGAAAGACGAGGCACGCTTCGTGGATGTGACCACACACCGATGACGACGGAAGAGCAACACAGAGCAAAACGCAAAGCAAAGAAGATGATGATTTGCTCTGAGCTCCACGCAAAATGAAAGCTACGTTTTTTGGTAGGTTAGTTTGAGTTTTTTCTTCTGATTTCCAGCGAATTCTTTCCTAATATTTATAAGTAAAATCCCTCTATTATTGCTGTTTCTGTTGATTCACATGTGAATTACACTGTCTCCATCCCTTTTACTTTTGCTTTCTGTCATTCTGTGCTGGTTTCTGGTCTTCGGTGCTTTCAGTGATGGTGCAGAACAGAAGGGATGGGTGTAGGGGAGCTGGACAGGGTAGGCAAGTGGTGGGATTGTGCGAATCTCGACTAGTTTGGCAGGATGTGAATTTGTTCTTGCCTGCCGATAAATCGGGTATTTATCGCTGATAAATACCGATAATCGATTTATCGACGATAACAACGTGAAATCTGAAATCAGTCACGAACCGGTTAATTAGCGTTGCAGCACACTGGAATTCTGCGAATTAGCGACCACTACCGATTTAGCATTTCACGATTTAATTGCATGACCTTACCCCTTATCCCAGCCCCATTACAACCTTAATAAGAGCTCTTCATTTTTGCATTGCATTATGTATTCTAAGTGGTGGGGAATGAGAAAATGTGTAAGCATATGATCGATCATTATCGGCATGGAGAATTTATGGTAAAATGATTACATCCTTAAATCACATACGCATAGAGAGTCTACATTTCCTTATAGAGAGGAAGTTTACATCTCTATTCAGCCTTTGTCTCATAAGGATGTGCATCTACACGATTTTCAATCATCTCAGAGTACCATAATTATACTTATTTGAGAGTTAGGACTGAGGGTTGGTCACAAATTCACTTTCATTTTCATATTATTAATACACGCAATTTTGGTAGGTCTTGTGAATGTATACCCTAATCATATAGTCTATTTCTATCACCTAATGCTTTGGCCCCCATTCCCTTTTCTTTTCTTTTCTTCTTCTACTTCACCCTTTTCTATTTTTATGCCTTGAGTTGTTTGGGGAAAAGGAGCATTTCAAACATGGGGGAGTTGAGAAACCAATTACTTTCTACATTTTCACCTTACTTTGGTATCATTATGATAAATTAATGTGTGTTTTATATTTATAGTTCTTATGCGATGTTTCCTTTTGTTAGAAATCATTGTAATGAGTCTAGTTTGATGGAATTTGGACTTACATAGATATTGATTATAACTACAATGTTAAAATTTAAAATCAATGTCATAATTTAACATAAGAACGAAAAACAAACGATCATAAAAGTATATTGTTGTTTCTCAGGGAATATTGAACTAGTGGTGTTTAATAGGTTTAATCTAATATGTTAGTTACGAAAGTAGTCAATGAATTAGGTTGAATACCTTCTTAAACCTTAAAAGAGGCTAGTGAATCACATTAGACCAGTTGTTCACAACTAATTGGACTATAGTACAACATTGCATTAATCAATTGATGAATACCAAAGTTTGATATTAGTTTTTTTTTTATTGTTCTAGAATTTGTAATTTGTTAGTAGTTACATTCATTTTCATAATTTATATCTATATTTCAATTACTATTTAATATAGATAGCCAAGATAATGAAAATCAATACTCGACAACAATGTCCCTGCAGGATACGACCTTGACGAGCTATAACGAATATTTAATCCATCACTAGACATCATGTTTAGTGTTTGTATATGTTTTCATTTTCACTATAATCTAAGGAATCTCATTTCATAGTTGTCATTTGAATTCTTAGATATTTATTGGGCACTTATACCCTAGGTTTGTTTTACCTTAGTTACACCCTTCCTGACCTTGTGGGATATTCAAATGCTGACTTTGCTAGGTTCAAGGTAGGTAAGAAGAGCACTTGGAGCATATGTGAGTTATGAGGAGAAGCGATAGTAAGAAACAATCAAGTGTTGCATTGTCAATAATGGAACCATAATATATAGGTGTTATAGCATGTTGTGCTCAACTTACTTGAATGAAACAATTTGATAAGATTCCCATTAAGTGTGATAAAACTAATGCAACTTTTCTTACTAAGAAAAATAGAGCCACTTACCCTCATGCTCTCTCCTATGTCATAATTCACATCATAATCATACAATTCTATTGCAATAGAGCCTCTTATATAGGCTAAAAAATCTAGAACCAATAGAGAGAAATAACATAATTAAGGTTTTCCATTACCAACTTAATTACCGTTGGTCAAGAGCTAATGACCATCATTAACGTTGTCCTCGATTATCATCGATTATGCCAATAATTATCATTAGTTACATTTTAATGTTTTAATGGTCAACATTAATCATTCTCTTTGTTGACCTCCATTCTAGCTAGCTCCTTGGACATGAGCTTGACTTTAAACATATAATTAAATCATTATTAAATAAATTTTAAGGGTTAAGAAGGTGGAGTATTACAAGATAAACTTCAATCATTTTGAGATGGCCATTCTCAAACCAATTTTCTCTAATTTTGTATGCTTGATCTTTTGCTTTCTGATTAGGCAACTGAAATCATAGACTTTTCTTTTAAGAACTTAGAGATTTTGTGCTTTTGTAGCTAGTTGTGAGATAATTGCATCTTGAACCACATATTGTGGTTATATTTTTGATTTGGGACTTTTCAATATTGATGTGAAATTTGATGATTCTCCTATTTCCTATGCCATCTTGCACCCACCTCATTAATTACACCATTGAATAGATTATTTGTATAATAAATTCGCATTCATTACCACCAAATGCAGGTTGTCCATGCCATGGTTTCTATATACATAAACTAATCTTTCTGCCCTTTCAAATTTAGTAGTCTCTATCTGCATTAACCAATCTTTATGACTTTTCTCAAACTTTTGGGTTTTTATTGCTCACTAAAGGATAAAAAGAGTTAAATAAAATAAAATAAAATAAGATGCAAATACCATGAAGAATAAAATTGAGTAAGTTGCGCATACTCATAATGCCTATGATTGAGGTTTTCTCTCATTTTTATTATTATAAAAAATAATATAATTTTTTTTATTTAAAGACTATACCATCAACTCAATGGATATGGGACATTCACTATTTAAGACTATGTTTTTTCATATTCTTGTTTGTTTCTTTATATTAATTTATTTTAAATATGTTGAATGTATATTTTTTTGTTTAATTTCATATTTGATGATATGCCAATAGTTAGATTCTTTTATCATGTTAATTATCTTTTAATTCCAGCTTGATATTTAGCTAATCGTGGATTTTTATATTTTTAAATTTGGTTGGATATATTGGGAAGCATTTATTTATTCATTTATTTTATCTTTGCATTTTAGTTTCTATATAATTATATTAGTTGGATATATGCTCTGTAGATTTTTTTTTTATATTTAGGTTTTAATCTTATAATAAGTTATAGGACACCACAAAATATGAAAACGTGGCTAAATAAGACACTTAATTTTACGATTTTTTTTTTGCTAGCTATGTATGAAATAAAATAGACATATGTTAAAACATCCACCAAATATAAATATCAACTAAAATAAAAGATTAAACAATTTGAGGATTTCCATTTGTTCAATTTGTTGTGCTTACCATGTATCTCAACATTTAAAATTTCTTACCATCAAGGTTTATAACTTTATGCATCTAGGTAAGTCTAAAAAGGAAATAAAAGAAAATTACATGCACACACACGAATATTATGTTTTAATTCTTACCTTCAAGTTTAATAGCTCTATACATCTAGGTAAATTTATAGAAAATTGCATGCAAATGCACAAATATTATATTTAATTAAATTCTTAAATAATGGTTAATAAGTATACATTAAAACTTACTTTCTATAAATCAAAACACGAGATTTTAAGCAGAGAAAATGGGAAGTAAATCAAAACATGAGACTCAGTATTACTTGAAGACATTCTTGATACGTAGAATGATAAAATATGTACTTTGACACAAATGATTTCTGTATATGATTAAACATAATAGATGATTCAAAATTTTTGTATGAAATTAGCACATCAAAAAAAATTTATTTCATTTGATTATTATTATTGTGGATCACAATAATAATAATAGTGATGATTCAAAAATACAATAATCATCCTAGATTCATTTAGTTTCTTCATATAGGAAATTTAAATATATTGGTTAGTCTTATATTACGTCTACCATTCTTTTCTTTTTCTTTTGTTTTTATTTTTATTTTACATATTTAGATGGCGCACAACTCTTTCATCCACCGATGTTAATAAGTCTTTTTAAAAAGGGCACCAAAATTAACAAATTAATAGATGATGTTAGTACCAATTCTTCCATTTTTGAGGATACAGAAAGCTGTTAATCAAGCACAACCATTAGCTTTTAATACGGAGCTTGAAACGTCCCTTGATGTAGTGCATCTTCATTTAAATCGTCTCTATATATAATATTAGCTTTCAACAAAAATTACTCATGATCTTTTTTCATCTAGGTTGTACACCCATTTATGTATACTTGTGGGGCTAAAACAACGAGAGCTACAACGTTTGGGCGGAAAGCAAGTTACACCTGAGCCTTGCTGTTAATATTATAATAGATATTAGATATAATAGATATAGCCATACAGACAAGACATTTGCTTAATCAAATCCAATGGATATTGGTTGTACTAAAATGAAAACATGAACATTAACCTAGAGCCGAAGGGTTTCGGCGGCCTTTCATCTTTGGGAAAAGTAAAGTGGGTGGAGTCCAGCTCTCTCCATCAGCAGCCTAAAACACAAGATTGGGGAAATCAAATCAAAAGCTCTCCCTCCGAGACTGGACGTGAACTTCTCCAAGACAAGAAAAGACTATCCAAATCATACCCTTACTAGCAAAAATTACAATGTGAGGCAGAAGCTACAGTTGCTTCTCTGCTGGAAACTTGCCAAATCTAGACAGTCCATTGAGAGTATTTGACAATGTCAACCATTTCCAAGGCTGCAAATCGATGGCCCAATGCTAATCTATCCTCTTGGCATACACACACCTACCTTAAGTATTGTAACCACTTCACTAGAAGATATTAGTCCATGTATTCATAGCATTTGTCTCAAACAGTTCCATTATTAAGAGATGAAAAAAAAAAAAAACAGTTCACATTACGTTGTAATTAATGAAATTTAATTGCATGTCGTACCGAGCACCTTCAAATACACCCTTGAACCTCATCTGGTGGTCAATAAGAATATTACGATGCCCAGAAAAAGTATCTCCATCGCTGGTCCGAATGTCAGATTCAAATACAAGTGTGAATCCAAAGGGCACAGATAATATGCGTCTCCATATAGGAATGCTGCCCAGGGGATGCAGACGTAAGCCACCCGGATGCAACTGTTCTGTATCGATGAGCACAATCTTGTAGTTATTAGTTTTTCTATTGAATTCATCCATATGTTTTTCAAACTCCAGCCAACGAACACAAAGTTGTCCATCAATGAGAATCTGATCAAGATCCTTAATCTGGTCAGATTTCGCAACGACCTTTACCTCCAATTCAACAACAAATGCACCCAAAACTACTGAGTAGTGTATCTTCAAGTAAGGAAGTTTATCAGATCCAGCAACGGTTTTCTGCATCGGCTTTTCAAATCCCTCCGGCACAGGACCAGAGGCCCTCTGCAAGAACCCATCCTTCTCCCTAACCAACACTTTACTCTCATTTTCACTACACTTCACCCTACAACTGTGCAGCTCATGTCCCATAAAACACGCGAAGAATCCGCAGAATACGTCAGCCCACAAACAACGGTACAAACCATGTAACGGAAGATTGTCACCATTTGACACAATAAGGGGAAGATTTGATGATATTTCCAGAGCTTTTTGATAATAACGATCCATGTCATCAAAGAATAAATTGCCATATAGATGGTAACGCATACTGTCCATATTTTCCTTCTCATTCCAATGAATGGATACGGAGAATACCTCTACGAGAGAACAAAAAGTTTCGCCATAAGGAACCCCTTCAAGCAAAATATACATGGAACCAGCCAATAAAATTGTGATATATCAGTATTTTTATCATCAATAAAAGCAAAAGCAATGTTCTTAATAATATTAACCATAGCAATAATAATAGTAGTAGCATCTAAAGACTAAATTAGATGCATGATCTCAACAATAGATTTCATGTCGTGTCCTTAGATAGGGAACAAATTTTAAACTATCAATAAAAATTTCCCGTCATGTTCTTAGGTACGGAACAATTTTTAAAGTATCAATAAAAATTTCCTGTCCTGTTCTTAGACACGGAACAATTTTTAAACAATCAATAAAAATTTCCTGTCCTGTTCTTAGATACGGAGCAATATTTAAACTATCAACAAAAATAGCTCGTAGAGCACAAAATTATCAATTGAAATGTTTTGAAATATTATTTCGATTAAAGTATGACGCAAATACACAATATACAATTACCTGGCCAAAGCTTAAGTTTTTCCTCAATCATTCGCACATCAGACAACAATCGATACCGAGGCGGGAACATAATATCGTCGGAGTCAGACTCGGATAGTTCTGGATCCGAGTCGGGTTCAACATATGATATCTTCTTCCGTTCACGATTCTCCATGCCACGGTAAGAATCGAAGCATGTCTGCTTTCGCTCATACCTTTCATCTAAATCCAGTTATCAAGAAGAGATTCTTGAATTATTAAACTGTTAATGGAAACAAAACAAATGCAACTCAAAAAGGTTGAGACTAACTCGTTCGATTAACGTATCATATACGAGACAGTTACCTTCACGATAAGAAGAGAGATTCGCTGTATCTTCCATAAGATCGTCAGACGTCAATCCTGTCTTCTCCTCCGAAATCCCTTCCTCTTCGGTCTTTACTTGTTTCGAAACTCGTTCTGAATCATTTGGGTCGTCTATATTCCTTTTCGTATCTCGACGCAATCTATTGGAACGGACTTCATGTGCATACAAATTTGCGATATGAACTGCTAGCGGAAGCCGAGAACTGATGGAATCATCGCAGCTTTCCGCCATCCTAATACCGTCCCCGGACCACACACAGTCGCCAGAGCCCTAGGTCTGGCAACGATCACGTTCGATTTATAGGACGGCGAAACCCCAACGCGTCCGTCTTAGTATACGGGTTGGTGCTAGAAACCTGAACCGGATAATATAAATAGAAAAGTTTATCATCCACGGTTCAACCCATTTTACGATAATATAAGTATATTATTTCTAACTTAACTTCAGCTTATTTACTGTTTATATATATAATTTTAAAATTATTCTTTTTTATCACAATTTCCTATAAAATCATTTTAAATTAATTAATTAATTAATATTAAAATATTATATAAAAATATCAATATACATTACTTCATTATATGATAAGATATTAATTTACCAAACGGTACCATATGCTTCTTATTTATTTACTATCAACCTATATCTACACAACCACATAACAAAATTTGACCTATAAAAATACTATTATATTACTTAGCAATTAATAAAATATGTTTATATTATAGTTTTAAAAAATTATATAATTTATTGAATCAATTATGTTATTGGTTTACTTCTTCAGTCGTCTAACCAATAACTTGAACTCATGGTATTTATTGTTTAATAGGTTCGCTAATTATAAATAAAACCTCTCTAAAGTTATTTAAGTGTTAACAATATTAAGTTTGCTCAACTAACTTCTAAATAATAAATTTACCGAATGGTACAATATGCTTCTTAACTATTTACTATCAACCTATATATAATTAACCAGATAACGCAATTTGACCAACCAAAATGCTATTATATTAATTGATAATAAATAAAATATGTATATATATTATAGTTTGAATAATCATATTATTTATTGAATCGGCCATATTATTGGTTTACTCCTTCAGTTATTTGACTAATAATTTAAACTTATGATATTTGCAGTTTAATAGGCTCACTAATTATAAGTAAAACCTCTATAAATTTATTTAAATGTTAACAACATTAAGTTTGTTTGACTAACTAATGGCTTGTAGCTAGGGATGAATTAGGGTGAATGAAGTCATTCACTTCCATTCACTCCGTGTGGAAACATTTATAAACATTTCGCCTAGGTTATTCGGGATTAATTATTCTCTCTAATTTATCCTGATTACCCTTATTTTTATTAACCCTATTTTTAGGAGGTAATAGAGTAGAAGAAAAAAGTTTAAGTATAACTCATACGGAATCGGACCAAAATATCATTTTACTTTCCCAAAGTTTATTTTATAAAAGGATATAAATGTCATTTGACTTAAATTTTTAACACTCATTCACCATAATTCAAACATGATTAAAATAATAGTTATCACGATTCACCAAAATTAGGTTAATATTATCCATATAATATTTTAAAACATTCACCCAAAATCACATTAATTTCCTTAACCTAATTTAATTTTTAAAGTTAATTACATTTTAGATTCATTAGACATATTTTTTTCATATTTAGGTTAGTTATATTTTCTTGTACAAATTAGGCCACTTTTTAAATTTAATTTTTCTATCATATTATTTTCACTATAACTAATTAAGTTTTACCACATCATTGATCCTAATCTCGCATACACCAAAAAAAAGGTTAATGTAACTCAAGGTTACAGCAAACTAGTCAACTAGTCAACTAGTCTAATTGATCGTGGCCACCAACCCAAGTGACTGTTCACATAGCCAATAGAACGGTTACAACAAACTAGTCAACTAGTCTATGCCAAATTGTGCACATACACACGAACCACATATAAACAAAATTCCCAATCGTTTTTAAATTAATCATGTCATGCTTATATGTTATAGGCCATATAAAATGACATACTCCATATATGAATTCACATAAATCATGGTAGGGATCAATCCTCAACAAGAGCATCCCTGAATTTCACTAAACTCATGCGTAATATCAAAACACTTAAACGTGCTCTAAAACTTTAGAAATAAAAATACGGTGTGATGCTTGAATCCATGAACTCAATATAATACATACACATCACAAAACATACCAAGCAATCGAGACCATAACAACACCACCATACCTTATTAATATTAAGATAAGGATGATTTTCCTTTAAAAAAATCTTCTTGTATATAATTAATCATAACTTGATGGTCCCTACCAAGATCTCAACTTTCTAGGATAATTAAGGACCATAACCATTAAAAATCCTTTTCAAAACTTAATAAAATAAAATTAGAAGATTGAGAAGAGAAATGGCATAACACAACCCTTCTATAAAAACATATTTTCACGCAAAAAACCAAGATCCTCAACCTTTCTCAAAACATTAATCCTCCCATACTTAAGAGAAACATGGTAGATAAGGCTAAGATTAGAAGAATTACAAAGAGATAAGATTCGACCAAAGGATGAGAAGGTAATAGGCAACCTCTATTTCTCCCATCAGAGAAGAAAAGGGAGAAAAGTGAGGAATGCCCAACATTTAGAAAATTTTCATGGATAAAAAGGAGAGAATGAGCAAGTGCAGAAGGTAAGAAGTGAGAATAGATTAGGAATGAAGTGAGAAGAAGGAGCTGGTCAACATCCCTAAGGGGGAGAGAGCAAAAATGCTTAATTAGTTGAGTATGGGCAACCAAGTGTAAGAGAAATGCTTGATGAGGTGAGGGGGAAAATGCATTAGCCTTGTATGGGTTTCATGCTTATTTTTCGTATTAGTTCTATATAAAGGTGTAACACCCCCAAATTTCACACCTAAAAATTTTTTTCGTTTAAAAGAATAATGTGGAAGCTAAAACACAATTTGGAAAATGTTACCGTCACACCTAATACAAGATAAACATCTACCACCTATCTTATACTAGATACAAGGCTAAAACCTGTCCAACAAAATTCAACCAACATCTATTCCTTGAGGACAAACTCCCATACGGAAATATCCACGGCAAATGGTAAGTGAACACTTCCACTTAATAAAATCATCGCTGAATAAATCAGCGGAACTTGTAAAATAATCCTAGATTTTAAAACTTAAAAAGAAAAAGGAAATAAAATCCAAATACACCTCCAACAAAATCACAGACCAACTAAATACAAATCAAGTGAATGCTTTATAAACTAAAATTAATACATTTGAGATACAATAAAATCTGATAAGAGAACCAAGGGCACCCCAACAGTGGATCTAACTTTATTCACCAAATCGAATCACGGATAACCTACTCTCAAAATCCAAGGAAAAAATTCCTCCCAACATAAGACATTCAATACTCAACCTACACAAATGGTCTGCTCTCCACCATCAGTGGATCATCACAGGACCCAAACAACCAAGGTAGTATTAATACGGATCAGGTACTGAGTAAATCAAGACTACCTACTCATGGAAGGAAACATAATACACATAAGATACAACAATATCCAGCTTACAATACTTATGTTCAATTATACATATGATAAATGCACCATCGTCTCATACAATAATTCATACTCGATTATACATGCGATACATACAACATTCTACTCATATAATAACTCATGCTCGATCATACATATGATACACACACCAATTTACTCATATAATAACTCATACTCGATTACACATATGATACATACAATAGAACAAGGGGTCACAGACTCATACTTATAATACATGACTAAACATGACAATACATAAGGTACAAGCATATAAGAAAATCATGATCACATGCTAAGCATCACACACTATCCTAGAAGGTATCGTTCTACACACAAGTCCCACATGCAATTTTAATAATAGATTATATGATAATTGGACACGAACATGTGTCATATAGTATCACTAATGTAAGGAAGACAACCAAGAGACATGCATAGAAAAAATAAATACAAAGTCCATAAGTGAGCGAAGATAATTCATTATTATATTCCTTTAATGTGATCACCACCATTTGTTTATATTATCTTAAGGACGGAGACTCGAAGAGATCATAACAACTAATCTAGTACTCGAACGGTACTGGCCCTTGTTGGCCCTCCCAGAAACATAACCAAACCACCAATAAATAGGATACCTAATCACTTAAATATGCATACCCCCTATAGGGCCGAAATATATCAAGACACCTATAGAGTAGAAGAGGGCCTCTCCGGACCTCGTAAGGCACCCAGAATCAGAGAATAGAAAACACCGAAATGGTACCAAGTGATTACCAAACCTAACTTGGATAGCTACCTCGAGTGATACAAGTCCCACTCAAGATCTTTCACTTTAAGTGATTAATATTTTGTTCAAGGATTTAACCAATCATAAATTAGGCCCACAAAACAGCACTTAGCTCATATCCATCAACACAATGAATGTCCATTATTATATCAATTTCAAGCAGCATTAAAGCCGATAAATTTCAAGTGGCATTAAAGCCGGACCAAACCAAGCAGCGTTAAAGCCAAACCAATCCAAATGGCTTTAAAGCCGATCAATTCCATAGGCATTAAAGCCAAACCAATTCAAGTGGCATTAAAGCCGATCCAATTCATGTGGCATTAAAGCCGAATAATTGCAGGGGCATTACAACCGAATAATTCCATAGCATTAAATACAGCATAGGATATCATGCAATTTCAATCCACACTCAACCTTTCACATACTCAAATACATACAATATTCAAGAGGCATACGAACATGCGTTTGCATTAAAGCTATAACTCATACATGCATACAATTACCACACAAGAATACAACATATGCTTGACATAATTAAATAATAAAGCATATTCATCACCTTCCACTCCGAGCAGTTTCATATTCCACCATAAGTAAAGGTAAGTAATGACTTATCTAAATGCGAAGCTAGCTAAGTAAATTGAGAAAGAGAGAGAGGGTTATCAAGAGCTCGACAATCACCAAGAAAATTTTCCTAAATTGCCAATAAAAATTGAAAACTAGGTTAGAAACTTTTTTATTGATCAATAATTCAATTATTATAATTAAATAAGCATAAGTTGATACAAACGATCTTTCTTGGAAAACGTGTCGAAAACCTAAAACTCACAAGCGTAGTTTTACTAAGATTTAAAATTAAATATTAACCAAATCGGATTTAACACTTATCACCTTGGGACATTTCAAATTGATTTGGAAAGCCGGAGAAAGAATAATAGATTATTAGTTAATTTTATCGAAAATGACTTACGCATTAGGTTTTACAGCTAAAGAGGCAACCCAACCATTTTTAGAGCATCAATTCAACTCGACAATATAATAATACAATTCACATGATTTTAAATCAAAATTTTAAATATACCAGGTGAGAGAAATATAAGTAAATCGTTTTTATAAAACCATCTTCGAAAATTTGGGATTTTAATGCCCATACTACGAACCAACCAATTCACTTCGATTACTCCAAATTGATAGCTTTAAAACACAATTAAACTAATTTTAGATAAATTTAGATACTCAATTTCAACAAAAACAATCTTGTGAGTAGCTAATTCAAGACTATCGATTTTTAAAACTAGGGTTTCAAAGCCCAAGGCATAAACTCGGATAATTCAAATCAATTAATCCTAATTGAAGGTATTATAATGCAATTAATATCATTTCAACTATTTCTTTATATTCAATTTTAGAAAAACAACAATATAAATGACCAATTTCATAATTTCACTTAAAATCTAGGATGTTAGGCCCGGAAATACAATTCGATTAAAATTTATTAATTTATTTAAATTGAATGTTTAGAAATGTAATTAGATATATTTTATAACATATCATACAATCAATTGATCAAAACGAATAAAAGAACTAACCAATTTAGCATAATTAGAGTTTTTGAGCCCGATACGCAAATCCGATCAATTCTTGCTGAAATATATAAATTAACGGTTTGAAATTGTAATTAAATGTATTCTAATTTAAATTATATAATCAATTGAATAAAAAAACCCGATTACACAATCCAATTTAGACCCGCAAAATTTTTGACCTAAAAATCCAATTCCTATCAATTTCACACAAATTTCTCAAATCAACACTTCTGATATAAAATTAAAAACATTTCAAAGGATGTTATAAAATCAATTGAGTGAAACAACTCAATTATGCAACCCAATTTCATTACACACGGATTTTGACATAGAAGGTCAATTCCGATTAATTCCACATAAATTTCTCAAATTAACGATTCCGATATGAAATTAAATATATTTTACAGCAAATTGTAAAATTAATTTACTCCAAATAGCTTAATCGGACGAATCTGAAAAATTCGGGCATAACCATGCCAAATATCTTATTTTCACAAATCAACCAAATACACTACAATTAACCACTCTAAATCAATCATACAATATGTATATACATAATCAAATAATCAATTTAGCTTATCATAAGCTAATTCATACTCAATTAATCAAAATAAGGGTTAGGATTTTTAGAATTTTATACCAAAAAAAACCATCAAATCGGGACAAGTGAAGTCGGAGAAGCTTTGCCGAAGGTCGACCGGTGATCGCCGACCCTCACTCGAGCACGCCATGGCGTGACCTCCATCACTATTGTTCGCTACCCCTGATGCCGCGACTGTTGCTTGTTGCGGTGACCGGCAGTGGCGGTCGTGGCTTCGGTGGTTGCCGACGATCGACAAAGGAGGAGGGAGAAGGAGGAGATGAGGGCAGGGGTTTGGGTGTAGAATAAGGAGACCGACGGGGGCACGAGAAAAGAGAAGAGAAGGGAGAGAAGAAGAGACAAAAAGAAAAGGAAGAGGGGAGACGATAACCGGTCGGGATTTCCTTTTTTATTTATTTTCAAATACACATATATAAATGAATACTAAACATCTAAAAACAATGTTGGAATATTTTTTCTAAAATTTATTTAATGAAGTTTATTTCATAAGGATCTGAATGGTTAAAATTGATATAAGAGCTATATAAAGAATTTGGGAAGTATTTTTAAAATAATTTACCAACGAACGTAAAAATTTATATTATTTATAGGAATACATTTTAAGGCCTCAAAATAATTTTTAAAAGCATATACGAAAATATTTAAATCTAATTCTAACAAACCAAGACTAATTCTAATAATTTCCGTAACCAATTTTCCGCAAACCAAAAAGGGTAAAACGGAAGAAAATCAATTTCAGAAAGAAATCCGTAAATAAGCTCCGAAAATCTTTTTAATTTAAAACTTTTCGAAGATCTCAACGACTTCAGAAATGAATAAATTCAAAGTCAGAAATATTTTCTACGGACAAAATTATTAAAATAAATTTGACTATTTTAAACAAAATTTTATAATTTAAATAATATATATATCGTTAACGAAATATAACTCCAAAAGAAAGTCGTAATCACAAAATAAAATTATAATAAAAAATTAATCTAAAATATTAAAAATTAAAAAGCAAAAAAGAACGGAAATACATATTTTTAACCAAAAATCAAAATCATATGAATATAATAAAATCATAATGGTGAACGAATTTATCTAGAATGATCAGCAACGACAATGATTAATTAAATTCAAATATAAAATCAAAATTATCGATAAATCTATAAAACAAATCATAACTAAAATAATTAAATGTTTACATCAAATTACGTTAATAAAATAATTAAGATTAATAAAATTAAATTTTAAATTATGGGGGTATTACAAAAGGGTTATTCAGTACCATGGTACTGATGGGTTATGTTTCATGGTCTTCTGTCTATTCAACGAGCAATGATGACCTTGTAGGAATACTTTGAGGGTTTGACTTAATAGCTTCTACTTGAGGGTTAAGAGTTAGGACTATTCGGTGTTTGTCCTGACACCTATTGATTCGAATATTTCATTGACTCTAAAGTCCCTTGTTGTTTGCCTTCTATTGTATTTCAAATCTTTGCCTAATCTTTTTGTATACATTAGGACAATGTAATCTTTGGTGAAATTGCTATCTTGCCTTGTTATAAATGTTATTTATGTAAATTAATAATTTAGCCTTAGCACTTAGTATAAATATGGTAGAGAATGGCAGACTCATACTGATTGTGGTGGTAACACCCATTATTTTGTAATTAAGGCTTCCGCAAAATGAAATTTTTAAGTAGTAAATTTGGGAGTGTTATACCTACAAATCTGAATGGATATTTTCAAGGGGTGCTTTCGTACTATGCTTAGATATTAAAAGGCTAATTCTTTTTTACTTGCCAAACACATAGTGCTTACTGAAGTCTATACTACCTGTACTTTATCCATCTAGCAGCCTCCTCTTAGAGAGCTTAGTGAGTCCCTTGATAAAGTGAATTTTTTCCCATAATTTTACCTCTCTTTGCCTTCGGTTTGGGACTTCATTTAATCTCTTTCACATATTTCGCTATGGTTCTAGTCTATTACTTTCACTACTGATTTCTTGAGTTTTGTGTTATAGGAATTTCTGTAAGAGCACCAAATCTGAGAAAAAATTATATGTTTTTAGAGCAAAGGACCTAGCATGGAAGGCTTTGGAGGAGAATACATCAACCCAACATGTTTATGGAAGTGTCTTGAAGCTAAGAGAGCCAGAGATGTGCTAAGAAATCTTGAAGAAACAAGAAAAGAGAGCTGCACAGCCGTGCAACACCCCCTGATATATTCGAAGAAAATGGAACTGCATGGCCATGCGGAATTCTGTGTTGAAAATTCAAGGCTTAAAATCTTACACGGTAAGGTAGTCCGCATCTTGCACGGTTGTGTAAGATCCGAGATCCCATTAATTCGAGAGCTAAGAAATTGCACGGCCAGGTCGTGCATGGGACACACGGTCATGGAGCGACGGTTTCCCCCACGATCTATATGCGTGACATGGACGGCGTGAAGGGATTTTTTGTGGCATGCCTCAGGGACTTCTTAAGGAGGGAGAGGAGAGATTTCAGAGCACTTTTTACTCCTCATTACTGAGGTATATCTTCATGTAATTTGTTTGTTTCGATTAGTTTGATCTTTTTGGAGATTTAAGTGTATAGTCGTGTATGATTGACTCGGAATCGACTTTGTTCTCCTTAGGATTACAGTTAATTCAATTTCATTCTTGTTCTTCGTATCTTTGTATTGTTGTTATGATTATCATGTTATTTATTTCGTTGATTTTATTTAAAGATATAAGTGAGTAATCTTTTTTCCTAGGATTGAACTAGGTCTGTTTTAGTGATTAATATGATGAAATGAAGTATTATGTTGTATGTTTGATTCGTATATACTATTTCATATGCTAGGTTTAATTTTGTAAAGTGGATTTGACAAAATATGATCTCTTTAGATATAATCTAAAACTGAAAGGCTGAGATTATTATCGAAAAATAGCATGTGTACGTGAATTTAAGTAATTACAAAAGTAGATATTTAATTCCTAGAGACTATAGAATTGGTGACACTTAATGTATTTAGTTTAATTTGTGAGTCACGAAAGTAGTCGGCAAATTAGATTAGATAAGCTCTTAGACCTTGACAGAGACTAATGAATATAATAAGACCAATTGTCCATAGTTAGCGAATTAATCTACAATATATTTGTTGTTTCGTCAAAGATTATTAATTCGGAGACCAAAGTTTGATCCTAGGTTTCACTCCTATTGTTTAGCATATGCAATTAGAAAGCTTTTCATAATTATTCTCATTATCTGCTAGCATACCTCTGATTCATATAGGTTTAGATAGTTAAAATATTAAAGAGGTGTACTCAATTATGAAATCCATGTGGGATACGACCTTAAAATACTATAACGAATCCTTGTGCTTGTAGAAATTGCACAACATCCCTTGAAAATCATGTGTCTCAATCTCATGTGCTAAAGTATCTTGACATCTAATTCTATCAACCTCAGTGATGTCACAAGAACTGTCCCCAAAATAGTGAAACCCACCAACTCATACAGTGTCCCGGCCCGCTTACCCTTCATCGCCACCAAAGCCTCTTTTGTAGCTCTAACTGTACCATCCTCAATAACACACCATTACCCATTATAACATAAGGAACTCAAAAGGATGAGGTTCTTAGTCATCACCGGGACATGCGTCACGTTCAACTATGTCCTGATCACATCGTTGTGCATCCTCACCTCTATTGTCCTAATCCTAGCAACTTTGCAAGCAGCATCGTTGTCCATCAAGACAACTCCACCATGAGTCGCCATGAATGTATGAAACCAACTCCATTTGGGACATATATGGTAAGAACATCCAGAGTCCAAGATCCATCAATCACTGATCATGATCTCTCTATCAATGGACATCAACACATCTCCATCATTATCTTCATGAGCTACTGCAGCATCATTCACACTGAATGACTCAGCAAACTTACCACTGGACTTCCTATTAGAATAAAACTTCCTAATATGCCCCTTCTTGTGACGTCCATAGCATGTCACATTCTTGTACCAACTATTCGACTTGGATCTGGACCTCTTACGGTCACTACACCTCTGTTGATGTGTTCTTCTCCGTCTATCAATCCCTCGCTTTGTGATTTTCTAGAAGTACAGCTGCCAGTCAACTGACTACCAATTAAATCCCGTTGTAGTAGGGAAGATTTAACATCCTCAACAACTAACTCATCTTTCTCATATAAAATAGCCTCACGAAAATGCATGAAACTAGTAGATAATGAACACAACAGCATAATGCACAAATCTTCATCATCCAATTTGACTTCTATGTTATGCAAATCCATCATAATATAATCAAATTCATCCAAATGACTTTTCAAAAATTGACCCTCACCTAATTTGAGGTCATGAAGCCGACTCTTCAATAGTAGCCAATTTGCTATTGACTTCGTAATATACAGTGACTCAAGCTTCAACCACAAGGTAGCCGTTGTTGATTTTTTTCCACTTCTAGTAATACCTTATTCGAAAAATACAGTTGTACACTAGAAAAGGCCTTTAAATCTACCTCTTCAATTCTCTCATCTGTCATTGATTCGCGATTGTTTGAATGGCCTGATAATTCTTTTTCTAAGTCCTTGTATATTAGAATTTCTTACATCTTCAATTTCCACAATCTGAAATTTACAGACCGATTGGATTTCTTAATATCAAATGTTATTCCCATTCTGATTACCATATCTCTTCCACAACACAACTCTAATACAAAATTGCTGCAAAATAGCATGGATTGAAAAGCATCCAAAACTAAATCAAAATTAACAAGACAATTGAACAATTGAGGAATCAATCATAAATAGAATAATTTATGAAAAATTAAATATCTTTATTCGTACTATTGTGCAGTTACAAAATTATTTAATCAATCATTCAATCAATTACACAAAATATAATTTGCTAACAATGGAGAATTTTATAGAGAAGAAGGAAGAAGATGGCTTGCACGACTTGATGGCTAGAGCTTTATGATATCTTTTATATTAAATAAAACCCTAAAGAGAAAAACACGTGTGTGCTTCATAAACATGCCTCCGAGTGTTTATTTCTTCACTGTTAGCTTTTTGCCCAAAACACATTAGAACTTTCTCTCAGAAGTACTGAAATACAGACCATTTTTATTAACACGGTATGCTTATGTTTCTCACATAATCCTCCATACTATACTAAACTTCTCCAACATCTACACCAACCAACATAATATTATGTTATGCATCAAATACCTAGTCAAAGCATATAATAATTCAACAATAAATTTAGTTTAACATAAGATTACTTAAATAAATAAAATTAAATTATAAGTTACGATTTGGGGTAAATATACCAAACAAATTCTACAACAATGGCAGTTGGTGAAGATTAGAGGAGAATTGCAGAAGGCATGCGACGATCACTGGTGGTTGGCTGGGCTCGTAGCGGTCATATGTGTTTCCACTATAGCTATTATGCTACTTGCTTCTACGAAGCTTCTGCTCTATTGTTGCTCGTTGTTGCGTCAGTGCTGCTTTATTGCTATTGCCATCAACGATAATAAGCTAATGGAGTGGTGGTGTTGTGTGTCGACAAAAGAGAAGGGCAAATGAGAATGGGAAAGGCCGATCGAGGTCGGGGTTTGGGTTCGAATATAAGGGGAAAAAAGAGAGAATGGAGAAAGAAAATAAGGTGGGTGTTGGGTACTGACTAGTTCAATTTTTTTTCCACAAGATATCTAAAATATGATAAATTGGTGATTTTATTTATTTAATAAAAATCAATGGGTAAAGATCAGAAAAATAATAATTTTTTAACAGAAGTTTAAATGACTGAAAATAATTTAGCATATTTCTAAAAATATCCTTCATAAACCAAAATAGGCAAAATAGAAGAAAATTAATTTCAGAAATAAAATTATGAATAAGTTATAAAAATATTTTTAATTTAAAACTTTTGGAAGTTTTTAAAGACATTATAATAACTAATAAATTCAAAAATATAAATATTTTCTACGTATAACAATTAAAAAAATGGTTCTACCATTTTAAAGGAATTTTATAATTTAAAATTATTTATTTTCTTTATCAAAATATAACCCTAAAATAAAATCGTAATCACATGACAAGATTATACTTGGAAAAAAATTGAAATATTAAAAATAAAACACATGACATAAATGAAAATATATTGTAAATAGAAATTGAATTATGTAAATCAAATAAAATCATCATCGTGAATGAATTTATCTATCATTGTTTACAACGACAAAAAATTAAATAAATTTTTACATAAATTTGAAACTGTCAATAAAACCATAAAATGAATCAAAACTTTAACAGACATTTACAAGGAACATGATTTAAATAAAATAACCTCATAAAAATAAAATTTAAGGTTTAAAATTAGAAATCAACATTGATATTTAAAAAAATTAGGTTTTTGAGAAGCAAGGTGTTATATTGATCAATAAGTAGTTCTATCAACTAAAGTAGAAAAATTATCTGAAAATCAGTGAATAATGTAAATGGAATTAAATAGAGTGAATAGTGGTGTATAAGTGAATATGGCATGATGCTTTTTGGGAGGGTCTAATGCAAATCTAACTATAATTCATGAATTTAATTATCTTCTATGTTCTTCAATGATGGCATAATTCTATTGCAATAACATGTTCTTCTATTGATGGCATAATTCTACTATGATAATATATTCTTTTGTGAATTCATGCTTAATAAAGATTGTATGTTTTTATATGGGATATGCATTGATATTGGGTCATGTTCTCCTACTATTCTTGTTAGTTTGCATATGT
This sequence comes from Tamarix austromongolica, assembly GCA_039764185.1. NCBI lineage: Eukaryota > Viridiplantae > Streptophyta > Magnoliopsida > Caryophyllales > Tamaricaceae > Tamarix > Tamarix austromongolica. The sequence continues at coordinate 100,137,238 of CM077813.1, forward strand.
TATTATTTTATTTTCTATGATCTTATATGAGAGCATGTCCTTCAAGTTTTATCAGTTATGGAAAGTATATGATTCTACATGCATATGCTATTGTTGTACGCTGGGTAATTTACTCCATACGCCATCATCTATCTCCTGATTGGTGTAAAGATAAAACCTATCTAACAAATCCTAAAATAAAAATTAAATAAAAAATCCTTGCTGATAAAGTCAATGGAAAAACCTATAAACTCATTGTTAATAAATCAGTGGAAAACCTATTGGATGAACCTAGATTCTAAAATCTTAACTAAATAATAAAAAATATATAAATATTCATTTACAACACCAAATAGAACTTTCAACACAACAACTTAACTTTCAAAATATTTACAGATAATTAAATATGTTTTTTATGTTGTAGTAGAATTATGCCATCATAAGATAACATGAAAGATAATGAAATTCTTGAATTATAGTTGGATTTTCATTACATACTCACACAATGTATCATGGAATATTCACTTAAACACCTCTAGTAACTTTAATTAATACCATTTATATCATTCATTCATGTCCATATAATTATTCCAGTTTAGTTCATAGAATACTTACTGATCAATTCCACCAAAAGATATTACGTTACACATGCCAATTCACATTATTACTTATTTCCTTATATATGATATCATAGTTTACTTAATTCACTTATTCCATTTATTTTAATTGTCCATTTCAAATATATAGTATTTATCACAACTAAAACATAATATTATCCATATCCAAAATATAATATTATTAGCATCCAGGGCATGGCGGCTGAGGATCCCACAACAACATGATGATTTTGAAGTATGACCTTGATTTTGACTCTTTTGTTCCCTCCAGGTCCTCATTCCTTGTGAGCATTTTTCTTTCCATTCCTCTAATTTATATTTCTATGGTCCAATCATTGATGACAATGCCTCTTCTAAGCATGGGGAGGTACCACCTTTATTTTGTTTATTGTTTGTTCGTTTTTATCATTTTTTTCTTTTATTATGTTATATAATTTTGTCTCTTTTTAAGTGCACCTTACATTTCTTTTTTTCTTTATTAGTGCGATTAACAATTTTTTTGAGTGAAATTCTTTTATTTATATTTTACAAAAAAATAAAGGAAACAAAAAATAATGAAGAAATCAAAATTTTAGGAGATAAAACCTTGGGAATTGACCATGAAAGATATCTCTAATAAATAACCTTCATGTTCATGGTAGTCAAGAATAACTTTTTTCTACAAAAAATAACATGCTTTTGAAAAAGAGAAAAATGATTTGTGATGATTTGGTTGCATCTCACTATTAATGAATATCCGTCGGGTACAGATATGGGTTTATTAATGAATATCCATTCAGGTATGGGTACGGATATAGATATGAATTTTTTAATTGAGTTCGGGTATGGATATAGGTTACCCGATCCGAACCCGTCCCGTTTACATCCCTAGATGATGTTTGGCTCTCTTGAGCCAATATTCTAGAATTGGCATTGATATTAGTACTGGTGGTGATGGATTTGGAGCTCAACTCTAGCCTTCCATGTAAGCATTGAAAGTCTCCATAAATTCCCCCGATGCGCTCGTAATGGTAGTTGATAGCCATTGACTCGTAAAGATTATGACTAATCTGAAGCAACTAATTTACTAAACACAAAGGCTCGCACAACAAATCAACACAGAAGTTATCTATATCACATTTCCAACCGACTCTCACACATAGACATTTTCTGAGTTTGAAAGCACTTGAAGTTTTAGTCAAATGCTCAAAGTAAATGGGAAATAGTTAAAACAATCTGTGGTATCGAATCACAATGTTTAAAAGTAAAACATTAATATTAACCTGTGGTATTAGCTAAAAATGTTTAAAATTAAGCAGCTTTAAAATCATTCAACATGCAACAAATAGATCTCACATATTGAAGCAACAAATAAGCACATCAACATTCAACATACTGAATAAGACAATTTACCTCCTTAACGGGAGTCACAAGCATGTAAGGCTATGACATAATATAGAAATCATCCTTACACAATATAATCAAATTTACATGCTTTATCATGGTCATGTAATTCATCAGGATTGCATGCCATCTAATTTAGATTATTCATAACATATCATGCTTATCATCACAATATAGATCTCAAGAATAGTAACATATAATCATTTACGCTAGTTTTTCAACAACTCACTAGGCTCTTCTACAATCCACTTACATAGTTTACCCATTAAATCCATCTTCCAATTTTACACAATCATTTATATTAGTTATTTATAAATCGTTATTCCTTTGGATCAATGACCTAATTGCCACCCTATGGTCTCACATACTATGGAAGCCTATCCAAACTAGAAGACATGAAGTCAGGCTGAATCTAAGTAACTACTAATGGACATAAATTCTGGCCGAAGCCAAGCAACCACCAACTGACATAAAGTCCTGACTGAAGCCAAATAAACCATCTAGGTGACCATATCCTTTAGTATCGATACCCCCTAGTACATCATCAATTTCTAGAGTAAGTAGAGAACCGAGATCTACTAGGATTCTGCTCGATGGTACCAATAAACACACAAAGGCAGACTAATCATAAGTAGCTAATTGAGGATCCAAAAATCCAAACTCATGTACAACTTGATCATATTTCACTTTAAGTGATTAGTGTATTATTATCTAAGATTATGTTATCATATAGGGCCCATATAACAACTAAAGCAACACATCAACATAATCATTACATCTTAACCATTATTACCATCAAGCCATGTGGTGGAAATTCTATTAGTTCTTAGACAAGTTTAACCAATCCATTAAGATAATCTATTTATGCCAAGAATTTGGATTACATCATCCATTTCTAGCATCATAGCATACATGCTATATTTTTCCCATAAAATCCTTCCTTTTGATTCTCGATAGCCAGATAGTGAAGAAAGACGATGAAGGGGCTTCGTCTTTCTTCCCTAAGCGCAATAGCCCCTTTGATAGATAGGATAGAATTAGTGCGCTGGAAAGAAAAGAGTGAAAGAAATTCAGCTTAGTTCAAATTCCTAGTCTTACTCATCTCAGATGCGGGATTACCAATGTCACGATTGGAATTAGGAAAGGAAGGCACTTCTTACTTTATATGAGGAGGGGGTTCAATCACTAGCAATAGTAGACACCCAGAAGGAGTTGTAAGGGAGAACTCTAAGATCGGATGATTCTCTGCGCCTACCTATCCCCAATCATACAGGAATGCTCGCTTGGCCGCCTACCAATGATGCCTTTCACTTGAAGATCAGAAAATTCTTCGCTTCGAAGGAGACCCCACTTGCCCACTTATCCTTCCCCCCGCCTCATTGATTTTATAGGGCGGTCCTCGTTCTGATTTATGATACTGATACTACATACACTATCGTTAAAAAAAACTAAAACCCTCACTACGCAAAAAAGAAAAGAAAAGAAAGCAACAACTATTGTATTTCCTTTACCCTTCCCTTTCATTACTATTCCATTATGAATAGAAGATTCAAGTGGAAATAATCAAACTCTCACCCTTACTTATCCAAGCTTTTCTTTGAGTCGGTCCTTGTCCGTCCTCAAGAGAGCAGAGCGAAATTTTCCTCGGAAGATATGAATCTAATGAAAGAGTAAAAAAAATTGATCCGACCCGACATATGGTCCAACCTTGAGTTGGGCATACTCCCTTTCTTAGACTTAGACATAGAAGGCTAAGTAAGAAAGTTCGTAGAGTAGCAGAGCTCTTTCTCTTAAGGGGCGAACTGTCTAGAAGTTCTCTTATTTTAAGAAAGATGCTTTAAAAAAAGAGTGCTTAGCACAATGTAGTAATAAAGCCTAGGAGCCCACACAGGACTATACTATACATTTGAACTTTAGATTCTTTTCAAGTTTCAGAATACAAATAAAATCAAAAAGGCCATCATTAGGGCAAACAAGGCAAGAGCTTCGGTTAGAGCAAAGCCCAAAATAGCATAACCAAATAATTGTTTAGCCAATGATGGATTTCGCGCCACAGAATGGATCAAGGAACTAAGGACGTTTCCAATACCGATAGCAGCTCCCGCTAAAGCAATTGTAGCAGCTCCGACACTGATTGATTTTGCACCTTCTAACATCTCGAATTGAGATGAATTCTCATAACGCTTTTTTATTCACGATTTTTTATCTTTGTCGATTCGTTCCCCTCGTTCCTTGTTTTTTGGCATTTCAAAGAAAAGTACAAGCAACTACATCAACAACTTATATTACTTAAGTTTCACTAACCCACTACCCAAGCCCCACCACCTTGTTGTAAAAGGCAAATGGTGGAATAATTCACTTGTCGCGCCATAAGTCGCAAGATCTTGCACTGTCTCGATCAAGAAATTCAGGTTATTGAGATGTTCTTCTTCAATAACCTGGGCCGTTAATTCGTTTATGTTCCAATTAGGGGAGAGGGGGAAATTGTGCTTATTTAAGAGACTCTGCGTCATAGTATCAACAGCCCTTTTGGTTTGGTTGAAAGAAGGGCCTGCTGTTGAGTAGGAGTGTCTGTTTGTTCGTTCACAATGTTTGACAAATCCTTTATTAGTTGTGTCAGGGAGAGAAGGGGTTGCTGCATAGCCTATTCATTCTTTGTCTGCTCTCTCAAAAAAAGAGAGACTTGCTCCCCCAATTAAGGAAGACGGAAATCGCCGGTTGGGTTGGTCCAACCAGCATGGGAAAAAGACTCAAACTTTTAGTCTTTAGTTAAATATTTGCTAAAAAAGGCATTGAATAAAGATTGAATTCCGGCATCTTTTTCGTTCTCCTTAATGTACTCGTAGAGCCCCTCTATTTGTTCATCGTTCTTCGTATCAACGTCTAATTCGCAAATCGCGATATGTTGTGAAAAATAACGGAAATCTTTGTCCTCCAAATAGAAGAGATCAGGGAAGTCGTCTTTGACCTTTTTGGAAGCACAGTGCTTCCGAAGATATTGATCGAGTAAATCCAAGAGTTTCTCTTTTCCCTTCCCCCCTGATGTGGGGCGGGATGAGAGGACCCCGGCTGGTCCTCATCCCTCTTTTCTTTTTCAGAAAAAAATAGGAACTGAAGAAGAATCACCCGAAGGGTGGTTGAACACCAGGATCACCCTTACCCCAGAGATTCGTTCAACTTTGCTCTCAGGGGCGGGCTTGTAGACTATTGAATTCAAAATAATCGCCTTTCTTATTTCCTCTAAACTATCGTGTGCCGATTTTGAGCTTTTCACAGTCAAAGGTCAAACGTTTGTCGATGGCAACATTGGAATGCCTTATATAAGTATAAGACTTTAAGCGCACCTGAACTACCCATAGTCTATCTAGTTACGGGGTCAATCAATTCCTTTTTCGTTGATGCTTTGTATCGCACACTTCTTATATTTGTTTATATAGTTAGAATACTAAGCCTTCTATGAATTAGTTCCAAGAAAGCGGCCGTTCACGTCAAGAATAGAGGTTGTTGATGTAGTTGCTTGTACTTTTCTTTTCAATTGTGAAATGCCAAAAAACAAGGAACGAGGGGAACGAATCGACAAAGACAAAAAATCGTGAATAAAAAAGCGTTATGAGTATTCATCTCAATTCGAGATGTTAGAAAGTGCAAAATCAATGGGTCAACCTATATATTCAAAACTTAATGAGCATATTTTGAAACAATTTCGACGTCGATGAAAATTTTCTCAAGTTTTTCTTCAATGGAGTTTTTTTTTGTTGGTTATGTTTTTTACGTCAACATGATTCTAAGCATCAAATTATTCTTCGACTGTGGAACGGCCCATGAACTTTGCATAGGGTGGGAGGGTTTCAGTCTAAGATCAGTATCCAAAAGCCTCGGCAACCTGATCAAAATACAAAAAACGATGGCTATTCTTTCCTTTCTAGTATTGGTTTACTGTCGAATATGTATCCAATTTATCAGATATACCTGGCGCCAGGAGAAATCGGAGGTTTTGGTCTTATTATTTATTAGATTATTTCATGTCCTTCTTTACGGGGGGGGGGGGGGCATTTTTTCCTCTTTATTGTGGTTCTAATAACTCATTATAGGTATGGGTGTCCCATGGATTTCGTTTTAGGGGTTGACGGTGTCAGTCTTTTCCCCATTTTATGATTTGATTCTAATTGGTAGTGTTTCTTTTGGTAGTTTTTCGCCATTTCTTTAAGGCGGAGCCCCCCGTAGCGGACCACGACGAGTCCCATCTAAAAAAGAAAATCCTACTCCTCTTTATGACTTATGTAAGTAGTATAAGAGCCCCCAATTCATTGGCGTGGTCCGGGAACATCAAAGGGAAAGCGGGGAGGTCGGGCAACACCGACCCCGGATGTAGTCTTTGAGGACAAACCGGGTTCAAAAAGTCACGATCTGAAAGGTAGAAATCCGGACCCATACATCCGGAAAGCGCCGGTTCGATCCCGGCTCATGACAAGGCCTTTTTGTCCGTTGGTATTGCTGTTACGGTTTAGGGTGCTCTGGAAAAGATGACTATGTTCCCTTCCTTTACATACCAATTAGCAGAGAGAGTACCCGACACGAACAGAGAAAAAAGTTGAAAGAACGGAGTTCCGATACAAAGCGTAAAAGCATGAGTGGTTGACAAACGAAATCTAATGAATAGTGATAGATTACTTAATCGAAAGCAGATCGGGATAGAACCTATTGATGTACAGTGTTACTGCTGCTGCTAGGATTTCAGTTACCTTGCGACGGTCCGGGACGAGGCGGTACTTGTGATATTTCGGCTTGGGACGCATTTGATTTAGTAGTTTTCTAGATGGTCAATACCATTGGATGGGTTACCTTTTATTGGCATTGGAAGCACATCACATTATGGCAAGGTAATGTTTCACAATTAAATGAATCTTCCACGTATTTGATGGGATGGTTAAGGGATTATCTATGGTGAAACTCTTCACAACTTATCAATGTTGGTATGAATAGTTTATCGCTTTGGGCGTGGATGTTCTTATTTGGACATCTTGTTTGGGCTACGGGATTGATGTTCTGAATTTCCTGGCTCTCCGAAAATGGCAGACGGTTCTGATTAAACGGTTCTTAAGAAGAACCGTCCGGATCTCGCTAGGAAACGCGGATCCTATTTGATTTTCACTGTCTTACTGAAGTCTCGGCTCACCCTTCACCCGCCCGAATTCGTAGAGATGGGAAGTGGCTAGAGCAGGGGTTTCGGCCGGTTCTACCTACTATTGGATTTGAACCAATGACTCTCGCCGTATGAAAGCGATACTCTAACCACTGAGTCAAGTAGGTCAAGCTGAGTCAAGTCAAATAAAATATACCCATATAAAAGAAAGCCGCGTAACCAGAGTTCCCCTTATTATACAAGAAGGGCGGGGCGCTAAGAAAGAGAAAACGTTATCACTATACGAAATAAGAGCACGCTAAGATAAACCACTTATGCAGGGACCAACACCAGTAGAAGTAGACCTAAGTGGTTGATCCAATTCACTAAGGAGCAGGAGAGGCAAAACCACTAGGGCAAAGGTGGTGAGGGTATCTGAGTCAGCATAGCCAATAGCGTAGCCAGAAGCACGAGTATGATCATTCATTAGTAGATACAGTTATTGATCCATCGCTAGTGGCGTGAAAAGCATATCCTTTTACAGGTAAAGATCCAGATGGAGAAGTAGATCCAGTTGATTTGGCTTATGTACCGGCACCATCAATAGCTTATCCATCACCGTCTTGCCCAACTTCCAGGTTGGTAGCCATTAGCGGCACTAGTGCTTTCTTTATTTAAAAAACCGATGAAGCATACGTTGATCCAGCAACAACCAACCGAACGAGTGTGCGATCGAATACAGAACCAGCTTTTGTAGTCGTAGGTTAAGTTCTCCTCTAAAAGAGCCTAGTGCAGGAACTTGAGTAGGTCCATTTCCGGTATTCAATGTAGGGGCTGGTGTAGAAATCACAACCGAAGAATATAAATGAAGAGAAAACAACTAGCATTAGACCCAAAGGGAATGTCAATGAGTATAACAATCTGATTTTCTGAGGGCGAGCAGATGGCATACACTCTTGATGAGCCTTTTGTCAGTCTTTTCTTTCGCTTGACCAGTAAGACTAGGGAAAGAAAGCCTTAGTAACAAATGATTGTGTGAGCCAAAGCTAAAAAATAGAATACGCAAACCACCATTGTTCATCAACTGGAAGAGTAGTTGCCGAGTTGACAGAAAAGTCAATAATCAAATCTATTTCAAAAAAGAAGTTCCGTGCATTCTTAGAGAAGGGAGGATTCTTGTTCAATAAACAGATCACCTCAAAGCTTACTAAGGCAATGACCAAAGAGAGCAAGCTTCCGGAAGATAGCAAAAACAAATTATCATCCCTGACATACAATAGAATGCAAAATGCATTTTTTTTCAATCTAGATGAGAATGAAAGCCTGTAAGCGATTAAGTCAGCGAGACCGGTCACATAAGCCTCTATCTTTAAAGATAGAGGCAGTAGCCTTATATGGTTCCTTATAGGAGGTTGTTGCAGTCCTCTCTTTTTGTGCCGTTAGGCCACCAACTTCAACTTCTTCCACTGGGACAACAATTTGAAGTCGTAGGGCCTCTCTTTGATCGAGTTGACTTGGCGGCTCTCAAAAGTGATTCACATTCTCTTTGATTATTCACTACGTAGTCTATTTGAGTCGAGGAACGGATCAACGGGTCAATGGGCGGCTGCGTGGGCATTTTCGGATCAATCAGGGGCAATCCTATATGGACACTCGGGAAACTAGCTAGTTGCTTGGCCTAATAAGAAAACAAATTCACACCACCTCTCCTTCCCAAAACGAATACTTGACTCAATGGGAATTGCATAATTGATTTGACTCCCTAAACTAATATTGCCCTTCCCCTCACTACCGCTCGCCGACTCCCTAAACCATAGGCCAAGGGTGCTGCTCTGCTCCGGATCTCTCTCCTGGGGAACCTTCCACCCTGTCTCCCGACGGGGGCATAGCTAGCTTCTTTTTAGTTAGCGGAGGGATGGCTATTCATGGATTCGAAGCTTTATCCGCTTTCTACCCGTAGGCTTATTGCGTTGAGTCAACATCCCCGGTAGCCTTGAGTGAATGACCTAACCAACGGGTAAATGGATGGTTGGTCCACGACCCCTCGATGCATTCCAGAATCCGTTACTGGATAGACCCCCCGAGACCTCTCGCCTCATCATCCCCCCGAGGCCCACACGCACGGGCCCCGGAACCGTATTCGATTCTAGTCTTCCATCCACCCCGGGCAATGATTGTTCACATGATGCACATTTCTTAAAGAATGGTGATTAGGAAAGGAAGATCACTCAATGAAAGGAAAGATCAATCCGACAGGGTGCACAGAGGAGAGGTTAATGGTTGAAGGCTGGGCCAATAAAGAAATGAAAAGGTGGGCAAGGAAGGCTCAACTAGCTAGATGGGCCACCGCTGATGAGTAGTGAAGTGATCCGATGTTTGATCTTGTCAATGGGTTGATGCCAAACTGATCTTTTATCCCACCCGGAATAAGATAGAATTAGGGTGGATGTTGACTGCTTTATCTTAGGGGTTATCTACCCTTCTAATTCTCACCCTACCCGTATTGAATGAAGGTTGGTATGAGCATGAAAACTCCGATTCAAGGTTGTCCTTACCATACCTAGCTGAGGGAAGGATAGAGGGATGGAGCCCCATCAATGAAACAAGTAAGGCTAGTCGATTTCCAAGATTTGAGTAGCTCAGGTAAGGTTCCCGGGATTGGAGTGGCTCGGGTCGGGGTTGGACGGAGGATATCCCGTCCCTATGGGTCTTGTATCGAATCTATATCTCCGACTGACTTCAGTGTCTAAGGATGGTGCTAGTATTCGCTAAGGAAGTCTTATGGTGCTATCTAATCTTCTCTAGTTTATGGCCCTATTATGCCATGATGGGATTGGTCTTTACACTTGCAATGGTATCAAGATAAGGTGATTCGTATGCCACTCCCTTTAAGAGTTGAGTATCGGATTCTAACCTAGCATTGGTCCCCGTTGCGTATGTTGAGCTAGTAACCCGAGCTAGGATGGTGTAATTGAAAGAGTGGTACTACGGGTGAATCAAATATGGGTGATAGGTGGAACCATTACCCTTGGTTGCAGGGGTGTGATGAAAGCCCGGGCCAATCAATCGGGTTAAGGCTCAGTGAATCGCCCGTATGAAAAAGAAGGCTCGCCTCTAGCCCTTATCTTATACACTAGTCTATTCTTCACCGGCTAAGTAAGGTAAGTGCAGCTGGTCCCAATAAAAAAAAAGCAGTATTCCTTTATTCCCCCGGCTTATATACGAAACGTAATAACACGTGAGAATTTGAGATCAGGATTATTCAGGTCTTCTTTGGCCACTCCTTTGATGGGTATAGGAAGCCCCCCTTTAGAGCAAGTTTTCATATGTCGTTCCCCTTTCCAAAGTCCTTTCTTTCCTACTCAGCTTGGGCCGTAAGTTAGCCCATCATCAAAGCAAGCCCAAGCCCATGCAAGAATGACCTCATTGTCATGGAAGCCCTTTCCTTACTCCTCAATATATTCTATGAGAACGTTTTTCTTAATTGAGTCAAAAACGAGACTTTCACAGGTCCGATAGGAGCTCATCGAACTTCACTTGTAGAGTGAGACCTGTGCTCGATATGGTTCATTTGACTCGGTATGCTTCACCACATCCATGTACTCACCTTGGTACGGTTCTTCGCTCGGCGCTTAGCTCATTTTTTTACCCCAGATATCAAACCTTAGGGCATTACTCAAAGAAAGACAAAACCAAACTAAACAAACAAGCTCGGCTGGCTCATCAATGGTTCGTAGGAGGAGTAGAGTGATTAGCGGGAATTGGAGATTGCTCGCTAAAGTCCTATCTGCCTGCCCGTCAGTACGTTCCTATCCCCTTGGGAAGTTTGATCAATCTTCCTCACCTCTAATGGTTGGTATTAAGCAGCCAGGTGGGGGTTAGAATGGGATCTATCTCATTCCATCGTATATGACATGCACGTTGACCTTGGTTCCATGAATGGAAATATGTTATGTCCATACCTTGAATCTAGCCTGCAATCCTTTCTATCTTCTCTTATGAATATTCAATTGATAGTTTGATCACGCGGCAGGCTAGCGATTAGGAACCAAAAATCTATTCTATATACGTGATTTCTGGACCAACGTTTTTCCTATACTTCAAGTGCGTATTACCTATTTCCCAATTCTTATTAGAGTGGTTCAGGTTGGGTTCTTGCTTTATAGATTGATTGATCCCTTTACTAATCAAAAAGGTTGTGATTGCATTTCCCTTCTCTTGAAACCAATCGTCTGCTCCAACCCCAATTGGCTTGGCTTGATTTTGTCATCCACACCTGTCCAAATTGTTTTTGGTTGGCATGTCCCCCTAGAGTACGATGTACCTTCACCTTCAGATCGAAGTCCTTTACTAACGCATTTCTATTCCTCTGCTTGAACGGAGCTTCTGTTATGGCTAAAGAAAGAAAGTGCTAAAGCCCAATCGAAGTGGTAATCACACATCTTCCACTTCTTTCTCCATCGCCTGTCAACCATTCCTTTGATTGACATAGGTCACGAGCGATCTAATTCAAAGGAGAATGCTTTGGTAGAATTCATTTTGTGTGAAATCCGCAATTATCTTCCTTCTATCCCAATGAGTGTAATAAGGTTAGTAAGCCTCTTTTTTTCACTTTCTAGTCATAGATTGAATCATTCTCACATTTCCTCTATCCCTATAAGGCTCCTTTTCTTCTTCTAGTTCTTTTCTTTTTGAAGGGCAGTGAAAGGCATCTGCTATAGGTTTTTTCCTGTAATCAGTCTTCCGATAAGAAGCGCTTTTTTTTGCTCTCATGGTCCCCTCTTTGTTGAATTCTTAACCTCACCTTAGTAAATAAAGAAGAACAAAGTATTCTTTTCGAATTGCATTTTTCAGTTGTATGAGAGTGAGATAAGCAAGGAATCCGGGAGGGAGGTGCTTTGGGGGGTTTGCTTTGCCTAGATAGGAAGTGCGCTTGGAGTGCTTCTAGTAACGATTTTGAAGTGCAATATCCTTCTGTTTCAGGGGTATGATTGCTTCTTTCTTCGGCTTAAAAGCTAAAGCTTGCGCGTCGTTATCAGTACCTGTTTTAGAGCGACTCGTTGTCCGCCTCTTAATGTCCAGGTCTTTCCCCGTCCCTCTCTCTCGATGTGGTGCCTTTCATTCGGCTTTGTCAACACTTTATCGCAATGCCGGAAGGTAGGATTTCAGGTCTTTTCCCCAGCTATGAATCTTCATCAATGGCATAGTATTAAGAGATACAGACATTTTATATTTGATCTTCTATCCGAGACGAAACCGGTAGCCGAACCATCCCCTTTTTGGTTAAAGCGGACTCGTATGCCTATTTCGGTGGGATCACCCACCTCTTTCTGTTCAAGATTCCTTACTGAATGCCCTTTTTCACAAGACATTTGGTTGAGAAGGATTTGGTAAACCTATAGATCATATTCTGGTAGAGGGTAAATCTGTTCTTTCTGCTTCTGTGTATGCTTATCTTTTAGCATTCGCCTATGCGGAAATGCTGCTTTGAATTCAATATTGATATATAGCTAGGTAAAAGAGAAAAAAAGGGAGTGGTTTCAATAGAATTTGCAATAAAAACTAATAGAATTCACTACATGGAACTATGCCCGCTTTGGTTATCTTATCCTAGCATTGCTCACTTTCTCGACAGGACCGATCTTGAAGCGTGAAATCGCTTTTTCATCCCCCCAAAAAGTTTTGAGTTGCAGAAATCCTTTCTCGAGGAAGTCCACCCTTTGAGGGCTCCATCGACTCATCAAGGTGAAGTAATCTGTCTATCCGTCTGACACCTTGACTTCATCGCCTTGCTCGCGTCAATATCAACAGCAGATGAATGAGATATTCTTTCAACGAGGTGGAGTGGGGCTGGTTAGAGCTTTGTGGTACCCATAGTCTGTCTAGTGTAGATTGAAATGTTATTTCGAGATATGATCTTTCGGTAGAAAAAGACTTTTTGGGTTTGCAGAGTAGGGGTTTGTTAAGAGTGCACTAGATTATTCCCTTTCTATGGTAGGTAAAAAATACCAGTTTCTTTGTTAGAATGAAAACGAAATTGGGAAACGTTGTCAGTATCTATTTTGAGACCTCTCGAAATGCTATTTCATGTTTATATATTGATACCAACACGCATAGCTCTAATACGTCGTTGGGCGAAAAGGGAAGACCGGGCTTCGCAGTTATTTAGTAGTGGAATAATTCCATTACATTTTGAATTGATTCAGTAGTAGACCAGACCAGCCTTTTTTTGAGTAGCACACCACACTATAAAAGCAGAGTAGTCAACATGCCTTTTCTGTCCACCTCTTTTGAATGACCCCATCGTATCAATTGTCAGTCAAACCAAGGCTCTTCTTTCTTCTTCCTAGCAGCTAGCATCTCCGGGCTACCCGATCCATCAGTAGAACGAGAAGTCGAAAGTAGAAGTTTCCCGACCATTGAGATCTTCCTTTGATACGGCTAATATCTCACCATAGAAATACGACTCCCTCGCAGGTCCAGAGGACTTACTTCTTGATTTGGTAGTTGAAAAACAGCCATCAGCCATCTCAGTATAACCTGCTTCAGTTGCTTTTGCTTTGTGCTCTTCTTGAGCGAAGTCCGAGAAGAAACATTGAGTGCTTTTCACCTTTCCGCCAAACCAGAACAAGAGCCAAGCGGGTCGATCATAATGTCGCAGTGCTATAAAACATTCTCCTAGTCTTACTATCTCTATTCTAAGTAGCGCCCGACACACGCTAAGCAGATCTTTACCAACTCCATAAGCCTCCAAAGCTGCCTATTCATTGGTAGTGACAACAACATATCTATGTTTATGAAGAAAGTATCCAAGAGCTGCTCGCCACAAGACATTCTCACCTTTCAGCATATTGAGAGAAAGAAAGATAGGAGTGGTTTATGCCCTAAAGTAGGAAGAGCAAGCTCAACATGATAGCTCAATGTGTTCAACTCTTGCTAGAAAGACTATGATCAATAGTTCGCTTTTTTCCCAATTTCTAAGCGTAAAACCGAGAGTTTGAGGACCCGGCTAGGGCTTTAGGTTTTTCACGAGAGTTACGAGATGCGCCCGAACTCGAGAACCTTCGCTGAGCTAGGCAAGGCCTCGTTGGTCATTCCTTGGTCTCAGTGTGACTCGTGAGGGCTACGAAGAGCTTGGTCTGCTGGGGTTCACTCGGAGACAAGTCAACCAATAAAAAAAAGGGGGTTTAGTTGTTCATGACTTTGTGGAGGCAGAAGCAAAGAATAAAGAAGTGGAGCGGAAGAATGAATGACGAGCGTAGGCAAAAGAAATTCCCCCAGTTCTCGAAAGGTGGTATTCCAAGCTCCGCAGGACGTAGCTTGACGCATTTCCTACATGGAAGCTAACCGAGAACTCCCTGAGCTGGTGCTCGCTGGAGCCGCCGAACTAATAAAGCACAAGCATGAGTATGCTTCAAAAGCCAGACTAACAGACAACTCTCGTCTGTAGATTGGAAGAGCTGAAGTAACTGTTCGTTGGGAGGGGACACCCGACTTAGGCAGCCCAGTCTACAGTCCCCTGATAGTTTCCGTATCGAAGTTCCATGTGGGTCAAACACAATGGGAGCGTTTTCGTTCCTCAATTCCAGTTCTCATTTTCTTTCTTTTAGTTACATAGTGCCATTGTCCTAGTTTTGTCATAGATTTTTGAATCCCCCTCAGTATGTTAATTCGTGTAGGGTTAGGAGGCCATATAGCGCATTGGTTGTGTTCACTCATGGCTCGGCGCTTTCATTATTCTTTGATCTCTGCTTCCCTTCCTTCTTTTCAAGTGAAACTCCTTTTCTTTCAAACCTTGACTTTTTTTGCTCGCTTCATACATACCTTTGATCCATGTTGTCGTAAATTCGTTTTATTTGAGCTTATTCATCCCTCTTTTCATGTTTCGAGCCTTCGCTCTGGCATAACATAAAAAGAGGTCCAGGATCGAGTCGTCTGTTCATAGTTTCACTTCGCTTCTGCCATCCCCCGTTTCCAAGGGCTGGTTTTCGCTTGCTCTTTATCACACTTGGTCATTCCTCGGAAATCAGTTCGGTTCCTCGGGTGGGACTTCAAACTGAATGTTGGTTGCCGTATCTCATCATCCCGGATTATTAGATTGACGAAATAGCATACCTGCTTGCCCCGTTCTTTGTACATAAACGAGCCTATTGATGATGCGGTAAGTCAGTCAGTAAGCGCTTTATTTGATTGGTATGTATTGCGCCGCATCGGGCGAATTGCTTGTACAGTTACTTTTCCGTGAAGAGAGAGCTGAGCTAGCTATAGCTAGCCTCCGGAGCGGCGGATCGGAGCGGGGAAGAGCTTAGCTAGCCCAATGCTAGGGTGAGGGGGGATCCTTGTTGCTTATTTAACCCAACCCATGTCATTTTAGTTCACTTCTGACTCTGGGGCGGGGGTTTCCGTCCACTTCAGTTCCCTTCTATGGCCATAGTTCAAGCAGAGAAAAGGCGGGAAATTGATTGGACGGGGAATCTCTCGTGAGGCAAGTAGCTACTGTAGGGTGGTCGAAGTAGAATGAATGAGAACAAATCACGATCTATCAAGCTCTTTTGTACCACTTCAATCGCTAGCCTGTAATCCAGCCTAGCAGACTGAAGCAAGGAATCCTAGAGTTCCCAAAGCTTCGTTTAGGAGACTAGCTTTCGCCTACGGATCTCTTTCAAGTCAAGTACAATATCGACTTGAACGAAACTATAGCACAGAGGAATGCTAGCGAGCGCTCATATGCAAGAACAGGTGCTCACCCAGACTAGAAGGTAAAGGCGGGTGCCGCATAGGGGGCTAGAGGTTCTAAAAGAAAGCCCCTTCTACTTCTACATTAGCATACATTACTTAGTCAGTTGGTTAGTAACCACATCACCATTAGCACACCATATTTGATATAGCATTTAGTAATTGAGTAATTGAGTACAGTAAGCAAGCGAGTGACTGGAACAGTAGATACAGTAGACTTCTTCCCTTGCATCCCTCCTTCCCCTGAACCCCCTCACAAGCAAAGCATTTATTCATTACATACATATGTACTGGAACAAAGAACGGAAGGTACAAGATGGGGAAGCAAGAGTAGGGAGCGGCGACTAAGCCTGATCCGGAGATGGCACCATTGTCACTGAAAGACAAGAAATATTGGACTAGACTCTTCCTTATGTAGATGTAGTGTATAAGCTCTCTGTGTTGGGATAGGCGTTTGGATTGGAATCGATGACTTATTAATGGCCCACCCTTTCTTTGAACCTTGTCAATGATCGAACTTAAAGATATAAACTGAGTGCCATTTGATGAGTAACTGAGAACAAGGGAGAAGGATATGAAAAGGATGAAGTAATGAAAGAGGAAGTCATTGCTAGTAGTAACGACTTGTCACGATCCATTGGTTCATATAGAATCCATGTCCTAGGTGTATCAAAAAACATTCTTTTCACTAAACGTATATAATAAAATAGAGTGAAAGGGTCCACTCCTAACCTAAGAGGGTACTAAAGCTGAGTCCTCTCCGAACCGCAGGAGATAGTTGCCCATCATACGGCTCACCAACTTCACTTGCCTCTATGGGAGGCTCGCTCCGGGCAGGTTCGGATCACTTACAATACACGGCCCTACGAAGGTGGGTTAGGAGCATTTTCAATTCTTTTCCCGTCTTTTTTCAATGAAAAATGCGAGACGAAAAAGGAATCCATCTTTTCGACTGGGAAATGCGAGTCTGTTTTGTCCACTTTATCTATCTCCCAATATACAAATGATCAAAAAGGTCACGGAGTCATTCTTATTCCCGTGTTCGATCTCTTCCATCTCTGTTGTTGTCACCTATGTTGAAGAAAGGTTTGGAACGAATGAAGAAGGGCCAAGGATCTTCCTCTCAACAGTGCTTCTTCCACTCTCCCCCCTTCATAAGTAAGGCCCTGTTAGCCTGGGCGAAGATAGGGATAAAATAAAGAGTAGAAGCAAGCTACCTTAGCTCTGCCAGGCACTGGGGTTAGCTCTTGAAATGTGTAGAGCCAAGTGTAGTGTGGTGTAGTAGTAGGCACTTCTAGGCCCCTTCTCGGCTACTAGATCACTCCAGTGCTTTGGGTACTACGGACCCTCTGCCATCCATTGCAGCAAAGCCGTTTCATGAGCGGGGGGGGGGGGGGCTTAGCGCAGTTCTTTGAATCAAACGTTGAATGGAATCGATTCTTTTTTAGTCAAAATCGAAATCGGATAGGATAAATGGATAGATCTATCTTTCTATTCATATAGATTCAAAAAAAGAAATTGATTCAGTAGCGTAGCAAGAAGCCCCAAATCCTTTATTTTTCCAGGAAAGACTGCATTGGGTCCAGGAAGCGAAGGGAATGAGCTCGGCTGCTTCTCCTCCACACTTCTTTTTCTCTGTGTCCGTTCCACATGCGCTTTGCTCTCTTCTTCTTCTTCTTCATTGGACGGTTTGGATGGACTTCGCCGTTCTTTCCCAACTCAAATAGAAAAGGCTGTATCACATCGAGATGTCGATTCGTTTTCCGCCCTCAATGAGATGGGGAATTTTGAACCCCCTATTTAGACTTTTGGGCCCTTCATCTTTCTGAATTGAGGCCCGGCTCGCGTCGTTCCAACAACCGGTGGGGAGCACCTCAGTATACGATCGTGCGCAGTAACTGGGAGTCCTATTACGCCTAAGGCCAACTTCAATTCACCAAACCAAGGTTCATCTCGTGTAGTGATTGTGGACTCGTCAAAGGATATTGAGTAGACGGTTGACAGACTCGACCCTATCTTTCGTAGCATGCATTCCCATCCGTGTCGCGACTTATTTGGTAAGCTACGTGTCCGGTGCACGGAGAACTGCCTTCGGTCCCCCAAATGACTCGTGGCAACCTTCCGGCCGCCCAACGACCTATAACGCTAGTCACTACTCCCACTGGGGCTAGGAAGTAAGCCCCACAACCCAAAGCGGCAAAGAACAAATAGAATTTACTACAAAAGCCGACTAACGGGGGTATTCCTGCGTATGAGAACATAGTAATAGAAAAGGTAATAGCCAAAATAGGATTCGTTTTGGCTAGAGCGCCCAAATCCGCTATATATTTGACACGGGTTTGCCGTAATGCTGAAACTATAGCGAATGCATCTATCGTCATTGATGCATAAATAAAGAGACCAATTAGTAGTGATTGAATTCCTTCTATGGTTCCACACGAGAAACCAGTACGAATATAACCTACATGTCCAATTGAACTATGAGCTAGAAGTCTTTTTACTTTCGTTTGGGCCATGGCGGCCAGTGCTCCTAAGATCATCGAAGCAATGCTGCAGAAAAAGAAGATTTGTTGCAATGTAGCTTTATAGGAACCATAAATAAAAACACGTAAAATATTAGCAGAAATAGAAATTTTAGGCGCAATAGAAAAGAATGCTGTAACCGGGGTGGGTGAACCCTCATAGATATCAGGTGCCCACATATATAGAGTCAAAAGATATATGGAGTCCAAAGGGGAGGGGGGTTTTCTTTGGGGATCGAGAGATGGAATAGAATAGAGAGGGCCCCACAAGTTTTGAATTCGCCGCTAGGGAATTCACACGAAAGGGAACGAAGAATTCTCAACGAAAAAAGTGCTCTCTGAACCGAATGTGAAAGTAGTTTTCCATTAGACGGCTGTTCCCGTAACTCCACTCTCGACTTGGATTATATATCCAAAAAGGTCCGTTCTCGGCCATTCCACACGCTGCCTAGCAGAGGCGTGGTTATCTGAAGTGGATTCTATCTTTTTTAGTAGATGCCGAACCTGCTGCTTTATTGACTTAGAAGGGAGCGAGCGCAGCAGCTACATGGACCCCTTCCTTTCTGTTATTGCCAGCGCTTTCCCGGGCCGAGCCGGAATTTTTTATTACTTTATTAGAAAGAGCAGGCAAAGCCCAAAGGCTTTTATCCCAATAGGCCAGCGAGCAGAACGAAGGGGTAATCATACCACCGCGGTCGATGTGTTCCCTTCAGATAAAACGCATTGTAGGCCATTCTCGGTCTTCTTCATTTTCGATGAAAATTGGAACATATAGGATCAAACATGATTGGAAGGGTCCTAGCTATGCCATGCGTTCAAGAAAAAATCTGGAAACTGGATGACAAAAAGAGGGCGCTTTCTTGTGTTGCACTTCAAAAAAAGCGCAAACCTCTTGATTAGTCATCGGGCGGAGCGCACCTTTGGTATTGAAGTAGGGCGTTGATAGTGACTTCTTTCGTTTGGTAAGGCGACGAAAGGCTACTTTATTGAATCTAGGACCAGAAACTCGAGAGGATTGCCTTTGAAAGCGTTCGCCGGTAACCATCACTCTTTCCTTTTTATTATGTCGTGACGCTGACTGACCCGTAAACGAAAAAAAGTTTGTTCCCTTTCGCCAAGTAGGTCAAGTAGGCATACGAACCACTTCTTCTTTGCCTTGTTCCAATAGAGTGCAAAGAAGAAGGCAGAATGGAGAAAGGAAAGGGACAAGGGCGGTCTTGCTTGGCGCGAAGGCTACTAGTTCGGGGGTAGGGTACAGTACTAAAGGTCCTCGGACTTCCAGGCGGTTTTTTGGGCAGTTGTTTACCGTTGGATCTCGCCAATACAGCCTCCTATAGTTTTCCTTACCGAGATATCTTTTTTTTCATTGTTCCCAGGGATTTTTTGGGTAATCTGCTCCCATACTACAAACATTCAAATCTGAACCTTGTCGCTTTTCTTTCTTTCCTCGCGGGCAGGAAGCACACCAGCAGCGTGCATTGCGTGATTCTACTGTGTTTTTTGCACTTGACTGGGTGGACAGTTGACCGGAAGAGAACTTTGATTTGCCCGGCTAGCAGGCGGGCGGCGTGCTTATCTTGTGTGAAAACACTACAGAGTGAGTGGCTCTTCTAGGCAGGCAGCTGTGTGAAAACACTCCAGAGAAAGCGGTGCTTTCGTTTAACATGCTATGGTCTCAACGCCCTTACGAGGTAGTGATGAGTTTAACGCGCTCTAAGCCCGGCCCGCGCGCGGTTAGGAAGATTGGCCGCAATCTGAGCGGTACCACCCACCCTACCCTACCAACTATAGGCGGCCGTCCATCCTACAGCCGCTCGAAAAGGAACTGCAGTGATCTTGAATAGGAATCCTACAGCGATAAATAGAATCCCCATAAAAATACCACTAGATCGAACACCAGTGATTTCGTATCCGGTCAAAATCTTGGCTAATTGATCGAAGTGGGTAGCTCCAGTAGACCCATAGATCATGGAACAAATAGGGTGGGTAGGCCAGACCACCACACTACACGTATTGACGCGAACCCCCCTCGTTACCGTACGTGCGACTCTCACCGCATACGGCTCGCACAAAGACTCCTCAATCCATCCATCCCGAGCCTTTTCTTCCACCTCTCCAATCCTCGATCAAAGTTCTCTAGGCGCTATGAAATTTCGTGTATTATCGGTTCGTCCAGAACCAAGGAGGAATTCTGGCGGGCGCGTGCGTGTAGGAAGGCCGACCCCTACATAAGCTAAAAGACTACGCGATTACAAGCCGGAAGCGACTCGCTTCTATTCTCGTTGGGATTGGATATAGATGGAAAATCTATAGATCGTAGTAGTTTGCTAACCTAACATACGATCAAATTGAACTTCACGGCAAAAAAAAAGAAAGAGCTTCGCTCAGTTGGCCTTCCTCCGCTGACGAATGCCTACTTTCTCTTCTCTGAGGTCTACAACAAAAAAGTGGGAGAGGCAGGATTCGAACCTACGTAGAAAAACTTCAACAGATTTACAGTCTGTCGCTTTTAACCACTCGGCCACTCTCCCCTTACCGGGCCGAGGCCCCCTCAATCAATAGGTTCTAAGAAGGACGCCCTTAATAAATAAAGAAGTGATTTTATTGAAGGAAACTCAGACTATTAGCTTAGCTAACGTTCCGGGAGAATCTAGTCATTTAGTAAGTTCATAACAATCTCTGTAAAGCAAGGGGCAAAGCTTCGGCCGACAGCTTCCCTCTCATGTAGTCGTCGGCCTTCCCCAGTCCCCCCTTCGTCGCTTCTGGCGAAGTTGCGAGCCTACCCTTCTCGAGCCTACTTCAATAGCTTACGCTTACCAAGCCTAGTCTACTAAAATAGGGCTACAGTAAGAAAGCTTTCCCCCTTCATTTGTTGTGGGTCGCGCCTTACCGCAGGTTTTGAAGAAAATGAGTGTCCTTCCTCCTTGCTAATTACCAAGGACTTCGTTGCCCACTAGTGGCAAAGAAAAATTCTACCATCTTACCCACTTCAAGAAAGTTCAGTCTACAAGAAGCTGGCAGAGCTTTAGCCATGCCGTTGGACTATATCCATCTATCCTACCTAAAAAGTCACCCTTTTCTTGTTCGTTCTTCGAATGGCGCTAGTGGAGTCCTTCCGGCTAATGAAGATACTACGTAAGTCTTCCCATTCATTCTCGGTGGATCCTTCTTCTCCCTCAGAATTGAACGAACCAAGTGAACCTATACGAGAATGAAGAAGAAAAACCAACACCACTTTGGATGTCCCGCGATTTTGCTAGTTGAGAAACTAAGGAGAAGGACAGGGGAAGAAGCAACGGATGCGCGAAAGAGAAAGAGGCGCGTTAGAAGAAGCAACAGAGTGAGCAACTTGATTGAGAAAGGGGCGCGTTAGCACAGCCGTTTTCTTGCTAGGTCATCAAAGCGATAACTAGAAATTCTCCCCAAGTAGGATTTGAACCTACAACCAATCGGTTAACAGCCGACCGCTCTACCACTGAGCTACTGAGGAACAACGGACTTCAGGAAGCCGACTCTCGTTCTTTGGACCAACCTATGACCGGGCTCGTCACTTTTTTGAATATATACCGGGAGAAAAGGTTACGATAGCAAGCCCCCCGGCCGGATAGCCTCCAGGACAAGGGGGCGGCAGTAAACCATCCACTCTCGAGATTCATATTGATCAATCGATCTCCGCGTCCTACCAGTTCGCTAAGTAGACTCACTCTACCGAAGGTAGAACTATTCCTGCCAAAACCAAGAGACTGACTTATAATCCTAGGAGTTAGCAGGTATGATAGAGCCCCCCTCTTTCTGTCTCTTTGAGTTCTACTACTAAGTAGCACTTCTGCTATTCAATCATAGAATCGATTCCGATCAAGCTGAAAAAGCCCTTTCTATGTGATTCAGAAAGTCTATGACGATCCCACTCCAATAGTTTCGAGCCTATTTAAAGCTAAAGTGAAAGCTAAAGATAGGCTTTCTTTCTCGTTAGCACTTTTGATTGCAGCTAGCGCGTCCCCTTTCTTTCTCAAAGTCAAGTTTATCGCTTGTTACCGTTCAGCTTCCTATTTCTTATAGGTATAGGTGAATAAGGGCAGGGTTTGAAGCCTATAACTATCAAAGGTGCTGGTCTTGTCATTCATGCAATTGAACTCGTCCATCGATCGCGCGAGTACGCATCCAGTCAACACATAGCGAATGAAAAAAGCGTTCATCCTGGATTCTCTTCCTCAATCAAAATGTCTATCAATTGATTCCTATTCTATTCATTCGGTCAAAGTCTCCACGGCCTTTCATGCCCTTCTACTGAGAGGTGCACCATGTTGATAGGACAAAGACCTTCTTGTACACGTCCTCGAGGGCAGCAAGAGTGGCAATCATCAGTACTGTCTTTCGAGGACATGGAATGGTTCTTGGTGTTGTTTAATAGATTAGATGTCGAGTGCCGCTTTCCCTATCCGCGAATCTCCATTTGCTCTAAGTGGGCGAGCTAGAATCCTTATTGTTGGTTGTTCAATTTCTTTTTACCCCTTGCATTTTCATCTTTTTGAAAGTCATTATTCTGGATCTTCATGAGTCCTATTTAAGGTGCAAATTGAATTTCAGACCTTTTTATCTCTTCTCATTTTTTTGATTGAAAGAGGATAGGCGCTATCCATTTAGTCAAGGTGGAGTTTGCTACAGTGATCCGAGCGGTTCCCGTTCGCCCGCTCTCCTCATAGTCCATTAGTGGGTAGGGTGGTCAACTTAGAGAGCGCCCGCCTCCTCTTCAGACGTGTCCTCGGCAACGGTTGTTCGGTCTCCGCGGGCGGGAGTACTTGGTCGTTGGGGTTTCCTTTTCCTCATCGGTTGTGTTGGTCTAACATTTTTTTATGAGCCGGCTGGACAAAGAGGGATTTCAAGTAAGATAGATTTGAGTTCCAGTAGTACAGAACCTTCGATCGACCATGGGGCGTATTCTACCCTTCCAAAATTCATTCTATTGAAGCGTCACTCCATTTGCTCCTCTCCTTTCAGTCGCTTCCTTAGAAGGTCCTTCTAATCTTGCATTTTTTTTGAAGTTCCAAAATGTTGTCTGTGGATTTTGAACAAAGGAAAGCCCCCTTCTACTATGCCATTGGATTGATTCAAGTTCCGTGCTGCTCGCTACTCTCCGAGGCCAAGGACGGGGTCGAACCGTCATTCCAGGATTTACAGTCCGATACATTTCCATTATGTTACCTAGCCCTCATGTGCCAAATTCCAATGGTTTTTCTTCCTTTCCCTCCTTTTCTACATATGCAGTGGCGGGTGGAGCATCGGTCGGAACCCGATTTGATCACTTTATTTCATAGATTGGATTCACTAAGTCATCGCCAGCAATCAGCTCTGATCCTTTGGTGTCAAAGGGTGAGTTCCTTTCTTTTCTTGTCCAAAAACTTGATTGATTCTCATTGGAGAAACCTACGGCAAGGTTTGACACATAGGGCCAGCTGCTTTCTTTATCTTGCTTACTTTTAGTCTGTCTAGCGCCTTTCGGTTGGGGTCCGCCCCGAGGGTTAGACCGCTTGGGTTATCTTTTTTTTTTTTTATAGTCTTGAAGGCAGTAAACGTCCATTCTTCTCCCATTATACTTTTCAATTTTTTTGCCCTTTTTCCTTCTCTCTTCCTCTACTTTATTTTGATTTGAATTTGACAGGAGCGGATAATACCACTCTATCAATAATAATCAAAACGTAGCAATTCGGTTTCAGTTTTAGCTTGGAAGCAACCTGCTATCTATCGATAGGGGAGAACAGACTGGGCTTCTTCGCCTATCTCTTCTATTATGGCCGGCTTAGAGACATAAGAGGAAGACCTCTATCCGGGTACGATCTTCATTCGTGGAATCTTGGGGATAATTATTAGCATTGAGGTCAATTACCACACCATCTCTATCATACATACGACATTACACGATGCGAGAGTGCATGGTCAACACACAACCTACGTTCTGCTTGCAGCCAATACAAGCACAACCTAACTTGCACGAGATTCAACAACCAAAGCTACTAGTAGTCCCAAGGGGACGACATCCTCCTATAATAGTTCGCAGTACTGAACAAGCGAGTCATCGGTCTAGGGAAAGAAAAGGACCACATTTGAAAAAAAAAGGAATTGAACCCCTTCGGAACAAAGGTGATTCTGTTCATGCTTCAAAAAATCTGGCTAATTCTCCCAAGGAGGAATACAGTTATATCAGACTTTCGGTGGGGAGACCGTAGACTGCACTGAAAGCGTAACTGCGGGAAGAAGGAAAGAAAGCTCCTAGCTATAGAGTGATGCTCCTAGCGTTACATAGACTTATGCTCTGAGCCCACCTACCTTCTTGATTGGCTTACCGAGCTCGAATACACCCGCTGCCTACATTGATTCTCTTTGCCAGTTCAGTGTACTTTGAAAAAAGAAGCGAAAGAAACCCCTTGGTGTTGAGCACTACTGAAAAAAGCTATGAAACAAGAGGTTAGGGCTAGGCTGTCACTTTCCCTTTCCATAGTTTGTTAATCGAAGACTAATAAAATGAATACTCTTTACAGCTTCTTGTGTTGAAAGAGTCACTACTTTTTCAAACTCTTCTTTTCCGCTCAGCTACGCCAGTCTTCTTTTGGGGTATATGGACAGGTAGTTTGAGAGTCAATTTCTTGTTCCAGTGAATCAAACCTATTCTTTTTTTCTGCTTTATGGGCTTGACTTCTATCTTCCATTCCACATAGGCTAGCTTCCTTGCCTCCCTTGCTCAAAGGCTAAAGACATCACTGAAAAAAAACTTTTGAATATATAAACTTGGTCATAGAAACCGTTTTTCTTATTGAAGGGAATTACTTCCTTTACAGTGATTTCAGAAACCACTATCTAGCTCGTACATTAAAAAAAGGTGAAAGGAAAACTCAACAGTCAAAAGAAAGAAGAGGAAATAGATATAGGAAGGTCCAAGGCCTACTCTTTTCCTGCTTTAGAGTTTTGAGAAAGGTGGGTTAGGAATAGAGTGACTTGGCTTGCCGGTAATCAAATTCTTTTCCAGTCGTAGAATAAGATCGTTTGCTCTTCCTTATCAGGAATTCAAGAGAGAGAGAGGAACTGACATGAACTTATTTTATCACATTATAGAAAACCATCTTTTTGAAGGTTGTTGAAATGTTGGTTTGCCATTCATCACGTTAGAGCTACTTTTTAACTAGAATAGGATAGTTCTTTCTTATTGACTGAAGCGTAAATATATCCCCTTCCAATGAATCAATGATGAACCACAGTCTTTCTTTGAAGAAGACAATCAAATTCAAAAAGAACCCATTTCTTCCCGTAAATAACGTAATTCACTAGATGTAAAAGAACCTTCCAAAAGAGTTGGTGAGGAACCCTCTTTCCCACTTCCCCTATCTCGTGGGGTCCTCGCCTTCGCGCCATGCTTTGGCTACTCTCTTCTTTCGGGAGCAGATAGGGCTGCTGTCCAACCCTATCAAATTCCCCCAATCAACCAAAATTTCTTTTTCATTGGAAATCTATTTGTATAAAGCCCTCTTTCTTGAGAAAAGCAAGCCTCCCAAGCAGAGGATGGGCTCCCCCTGGAACTGCGCGGTCGAAGTTCCCAACTCAATCCAATTCCTTTTCAACATCTGTAAAGGATTCTATTCTAAATCTAAAGGGATTTTCTTATTCCTTAAAAATGGGTACAAGGATCTCATCGTCGAAGCCGGCATATTTCCTATTAGGGAACTAGACTTCCAACTCGCGATCCGAGTCTTCAAAAAATAGATTCAAAAATTCAGAGGCTATGAAGACAACGGGAGGAATTCCTGTCTTTATGGACCAGTCTTTCCCCCAACCATCTCAAATTGGTAGATCAAAAAAAGAAGATATTCATTTCTTAAGAAACTCATCCATACTTACCTTAATAACCGATTTCACTTTGTCTAAAAGTCGAGAACGGGAGAATGTGGTTATAGATTCGGATAAATCAATTCTAAGATGATAAAGTATCTACATTTTTCCAACCGTATCAAAATAATGAGAAAGTTCTCTATCCTCACGGGTCAAACAATTCTTTTCAAAAATGAAGATTGTCTGAATGCTTTCATTAATATACCACCAAGCGTACCAATAATCAATTCGTCAGCGAGTTCGAGTTCAAGCGAAAGCAAGGGCACATTCAAACCAAGATTGTAACTGTTCTCTCCAAATGCAAAATTGGATTATTCCGTTTAGTTGAAAAGTTTTGAATGGCCAGAATATCGACTTCTGTGATGGGAAAGTAGCTGCTTTGTTTTTATAAAAAGCATAAACCTCATTTTTTTTGAATGAGATGTTGAATCGAACAAGGCATATCGTAACTTCTTTGCATGTCGTTTCCACCCTTTTTTAGGAAAAAAGATCATAGCATAGCGCAAGTATGATCTTCACATATGAACCGGCCGGAATCGAACCGACATTTTTTTCTAGGTCCAACCTCATCTCCGATAAAAAAAATATACACTTTCTTTATGAAAATACAAGCGAAAGGAGGATGCCCTTCGAAAAGGACTTGATTCAATTCAAGTGGATTCTGGAATGGGTGCGTCCTCTCAGCTCTAACTTTTCACTATATCAATCAAAGATATTTCATTCATTGTCATTTCAAAAGATAGGACTTAGGAGATATATTCTATTAAGTGCTTTCTTTCCGGGTCGTAAGTTATCTAATGAAAGCTAATGAAGTCGGAAGAAAGCCAGGGACGAAGCCATCTGACCGAATAACATGGTAGCTCATGCCACCGTCAGAAAGGTTGGAAGAGAGAGTGATTCGATCCGCCTGGGAGGCACCTTGTCGATTCCCCCCGTGTCCATCCTGAGGACGGCTAAAAGAGAAGATAGAAGACCA
The DNA here is from genome assembly GCA_039764185.1 of Tamarix austromongolica. Classification (NCBI taxonomy): domain Eukaryota; kingdom Viridiplantae; phylum Streptophyta; class Magnoliopsida; order Caryophyllales; family Tamaricaceae; genus Tamarix; species Tamarix austromongolica. The sequence continues at coordinate 100,164,451 of CM077813.1, forward strand.
AGCAATATCCCCTTCTACTACTGGCCAGGGGACCACTCATCAACCAGAGAAAGCACGAACCAGATCACTTGCAAGCCTATTACTCAATTCATCCGAGTGACAAAAGAAATAAACCGCGGAAATGGAAAGTACAAGGCAAGAGGAAACTCACGTGTGTTAAGCATATAGGACCACCAAAGCAACCAACAAGCAAACTTCCAAAATAGGATATACGCAACTTGTTGAAAACAAACCAAAAGTCCCTTCTTGTAGAATGATAGATTCGGCAAGATTTTCCTCTCGGTGGTCATGCCCGAATAGCCTATTTATATCCCGGTAGACAGAAAGGGACTGAAAGAAGAATGGTTTAAGGTAACTTAAGCATCTCCTCGAAGGCCATCCTTTCAAGGTAGATGTAAAAAGAGCGGTTCTTCCATCACCTACGGAATTTGGTCCGCGCCCGGGTAGACATTTCATGACCGCCATGCTGGCCCCTTCATGTGGAGCGGCTTCTTAGGTTGGAAGCCCAGTGACAACTAGCAATAAAGAAAGAACGACGATATATAATTAAAGCAAAGTACAAAACATAACAAAAAAATATAGAGCTCGTATAAGCTATAATTCCTTGAGTTTAGAGCGGGCAACAAGCCCTTTTTTTTTTTGAGTTAGTAGGGTACTCAATCCCGGTTAGCAACCTCTATCCAGCCCTAGATTTTGCTTAAGACTTTGTTGGATTTGAAACTACAGCCTCAGCTCTTTCTCCACCAGCGGCTAGCTGTCTCCACCTCTGATCACCATCTGTTTTGACTCGTTCGTTACCTAGTGATGAGCTTGACTGGTGCTCTAAGACGAAGGCGGTCCGATCTGGCAAAGAACCAGTACCAGTAGTAGATCCCTCCATACCAATAGCATTACCAGAGCTAATCCTTTATCCAGTTTTAGAAGGATTTTACTAAGTTACAGTTCCTTAAGGATAACCAGTATAGACCAAAGATTTCTATCCCGAGCAAAATTCCTGGAGCGAGTTCATTGTAGATACGAGGGTTACAGTAGGAGTCCAGATATAAAAGTACAGATCCTATAGAAGCCGACGGTATAAGCATAGACAATTGCGCACACTCACGACTCGCCAGATTTGAACTAACCTAGGCTAATCGTATTAAGCCCGGTTACGCAGTTCGGTTTTTTATTAAAGTATTCTCGACTTCTGCGGGTTTCAAGGACCCCCAAAAATTGTATAAGCTGCGTCTATTGGGATTTCATTGATACTAAGTAAGGTCTGCATCCTAGAAATATCAGTCAATATTAGTTCGTTTTGTTCCTTAATCTTAATGGGTTTGTCCGTGTCTCTTCAAAGATCAAAACGAATACCATCTTTTGAGACAGATTCCGCAAGAGCCAGACTGATAACGATTGATGCTACAAAGATAGAAAATGCTTTTACCCTATTCTTTTATCTAAGGTGAGTGGATCGAAGGATTGCTGGGATTCAAGTAGTTCTTTTGCCGCACGCCCGGGTGAGAAATGAAGTAGGAAGGAAGAACGGGATCGTGGCACTGGCAGGAGATCGAATCAACCGGCTACGGATAGGACATCGCAATCATCACTAGCGGGTGAAGTAGGATCGGAGGATCAATCATTTTCCAACCCGCGGGGACACGAGAAGTGGGATCGGACCGGTACTCAATATACGCCATTACTCATTGCTTTTCTCTCAGTCCAGTGAGTGTTTGCTTCCCACGTGTTCGCTTGGTTGCTTCTTTCTCAGTTCGGTTTCGTATGAGTAAACCAGTCTCACTCAATCACTGGGGAAACCCCCCGATGAAAGAGCCCACCTCGGATACGGAAGGAAGGTATGGAGATTGTGCTGCTAGAACCAAGGTGTGTAGCCCCGAACCAAAGCCGAATAACTCCCTATTCTACCATCGTCCTACCCAGTCGTACAAACTCGGACGGTTTCCCCTGGAATTGCTTCAAGCTTCAATTGGTTGGATATTGGTTCAAATCTCCCCCGCCCCACGTCTGCTCTAATCGGATTTCCCTTTGATTCCCCAAATGAGAGCACAAGGTTGCTTTGGTTCGTAGCGCAAGTCGCAAAGCGGTCAGCGATAAGGGAGGTGCTACTTACTATAAGGCTTGGTTCTTCCTTCTGCTGCGCTCCTACTCAATACCCCCTGAGTAAGCCTCGTACTTTTGAGACTCCGGTAGTTGCCCCTTCACTTCGACTTCGTTTCGGTGCTCTCTATTTGACTGGTCCGGCTCTGTCTGCTCGGAGGAAGCCTAGGACTAATACCCACCTTCGACTGAAGGGAATGCTTTCAACTGGTTTACTCGCTTCAATAACTGCAACTGCCGCTGTCGCTGTGGGAGCTGCGCACCTTGTCCATCTCCGGTTCAAGCTTTCGGGCAGTAACTGACCTTCGGACTACTCCTGGACGGTAAAAAGGACCTCCTGGTGATCCGTGCAGTCAGCTCTACTCTTGCATCTAGCAAAACACTCCCGAACTTTCTTCACTTCAGTCTATCTTTCTCAAACTAGCTCAAACCGACAGAAAGACCGAGTGTGTGGTGTAGGTTCGGGACAAGGGTAGCAATCCTTTCTTTCCGGGAAAGAAAGTTCCAAGCTAAGTCTCAAACTGGTAAGCAAGTAAGTCCTCCTGTAGAGGATAAAAATACACTTCTCTTACGAACCCGAAGAGCTCTTCTGTTCAGGTATTTACCTACTTTGGTTAGGCTCCCGAACCGGCTTAGTGTGGTACGCCTTTAAAGAACTTGTTTTGCTTCCTTACTGGAAAATCCCTCAAGGGGGCTCTTGGCAGACGTGGTATTTTGGGGGGCTAGGAACCTTGGACAGACAGGCAAGCGATTCTCTAACTAGCCATAGTCGTAGCGCGGTAGAGAAGTGGGGCAGCAACCCTTAGAACACCAAGCAATTCTATAAGCCGGGAGCAAACAACTAAGCAAACGGGGCTTAGTCAAGAAGCCGTCCTACACCTAGGAGGTGATGGATTCAGACGAAGAGGGGCGCCCTCTCTCTCTAGGTATGTATACTCTATTTTTCGGCATGCATCTGACGGGAGAGGGGCTTCCTTCTTTCCATATGGGTAGGTAGTAAAGGCAAGTGCATAGGCGGAGGCACTGGCTTAAGGCGATAGAGGGCAGTTGCTTATGTATTAGTTGATCGTAGGTGGTAGGCACAGCTTGGCTAATATGTATATATAAATCATAAGACAACTAGATTCACTTCAATTAATGTTGAGGAAGACCGGAGAGCGGTAAATAGGCTTCCTATGATCGAGTGATGCTACCACCTATCGTACGACAAACTGGATAGAGCAGCTTTCAAATAGGATTCTACCGATCGGGCGGGATAAAGTCAAAGAGAACAGATGGGGCCTCTTCCACACAAAAGTCGGCGGGAGTGCTCCACATACGTGAAAGAAAGACGATGAAGAACCAATCCTACGAGTGGGTGGTTAAGCTGTGAACGACTTTCATGTGTGAAGCTAAGCATACCTTGTGGCGAGAAAGGAAAGAGGGAAGACCTTCCAATGCTGTAAGTCAGATAAGGAGTAAGGAAAACCGCTCAAGGCCAATCCTCCCATTGGTCTTTCCGCTTTAGCAAGAGCCCCGGAGTTCATCACCAGTGGCATAAGCAGAGGAGGCATATGCGATGGGGAAAAATGAACTTCTTAGGATCCAATCCGCAACAACCCCTCTGTCCTGTCTTGTGGAAGAAAAGCTGTGGCACTTGCGAAAAGAGGCTTTTAGTGTTAGGGACTACTGATTGCACACTATTGCACTAAGAAACTAATGAGGAGGTTGAATCAATAGTAGAATAAGAGAAGAGGCTGAATCCGATAATGCCCCAAGAGACGGAATCATTTTATAAGAATAGGAAGCGCATCTAGAAAGACAAGAAACAAGGGTATGAAGTCACTCGACTGGAAGGAGAGGAGCAAAAAGCCAAGCCACTCTTGGAGTTGAGAATCTAGCTAGGGCAGGTTGATGCAGAGAGAAAGGCGGGTATTCACTTGTTATAGCACGCACAGGTGAGAGCATCCTACCGTTTGTACTTGAACTGACCGAAAGTCATGTTTTGCTCCTTAAGGATCTAGGAGGTTTTCTATACCTCTTCGTCCCTGGCTTTCCTTCCTTCTACCTTTGTTATAGATGCCGTACCTCTTCAGTCTATTGCTCCTAGGCCTAGGGTAGAGAGAAGTCCTATTGACTGTCTTTCTGTAAGGACTCGGGGGAACTACCTTAATCCCAGAAGCTCTTCCGAAAAGAGCTCAACCCTTATGCCTGCAACCAGCCTCATTTCTTTTTTACACCTATGGCATTTTATCCATCCTTTCTCATTTACAACTTATCATAAAGGCCTTTTTCATTGTTATAAACTCTCTTCCTCTTATTCATCTTGAATCTAAATCTTTTGTACAGGAAGTTCCAGGCTTCCCATCACCAAAGTATCAATGCCAGAATACACACTCCCCACCAACAGCCGACGCGTTTGATGATCCTTTTCCAGTTGTGTGTTCTACTGATCCTACTCCAGGTAATGTCATTAAGTCTACTAGTTCTCCAGCTAGTGATCTGGTAGTTCCGGCGGAGCTTACCACGGCCGTTATGTTATGGCTCTCGCGAAGCACGAGGATTTTGATTCACACGCTATTGGCTGCCGACAAAGAGTTGAGTGATCGCCTAGTACAACTGGTGGTGGACTCTCTAAAGGTGCTCCATAACAGGATGCTGGCTTCAGGGCTTCAAAGACGGCCATGAAGAGGGTCTCCTTTCCTGTTTCCAGTTACATTTTACAAAAGAGCGGGGAGTATTGAATCCAAAGAATTCATAAAAGGGGATTCACTCAAAGCAAAGAAGGATGACCCTTAGCAGAAGAAGAAGAGCTAAAGCTAACATGGGCTGGAGACCCAGACTTTCATACTTAAATACCCCTATGTGCCCACCAGTACTAAACACAAGGAAAATCTTTTTTTTTTTTAGATATCGTATCGAGAAATTCATTCCAATCTCAAGGACGAGCCTAACTCGCACTGCTTTTAAGAGCTTTTTATTCACTAACTGACTTGCAAACACCAATATCGCTCTCCGAAACTTTCTTTCTGTTGTAATACGTCTAACCTTCCCTTACCACCGATCGTACTCGGCTCGTGTCGTGCCATCCAACTTCTCTCTTAACCTGTTACCGTCCCATAGACGGAAATATGCTCCTGGCAATGGAAGTATATATGCAACTGGAGAATCTTTTTATGAATCTGGAAATGGAATATATATCCCTGGTATGGTGAGCACGTATGACTAGTTCGACACCTAAAGCAAGACTCGGCTTATGGACCTTGGTTCATTTTGCATATTCATATATAGAATTGCTGTCAAATCTTCGATTTCAACCAATGTTGTGGGCTCGGTTCAAAGAACTCGACTTTCAAGCCAAAAATTCTAAACTAAAAAAACGATTTCTCGATAGTAAACACTCTCACCGGAAAACCAGAGCTACTGCCCAATCGGTCTCCTCTCCCTCTGGTCGACTTTCACTTTGTTCCCCTCTCGCTGGAGTTCGTCTCACATCGCTAGTTGCTTCTAGTTGTATCGAGATATAGTTCGTGTTCAGTTAGCAGAGCATGGGTAATCTCTCTCTCTCTCTTATAGTAATCTTTATATCTTATCAAATATATTCTAATAAATGAAATCCGAATCTTTCACAAATCGTATATTATCTAAAGTAAAGAACAGACTACTAGCATAAATCCCACCAGAGGCCGCAGATTCATCTGCTCCATTAGTCTGGCTAGCTACGGCTTCAAAGCCAACCATTGGGAAAATGTTCACTCGATGCTGGTCCAAGACAAATCGCTACCGAGCGCCCCAAGCTCCATGTCTTATTAAATAAGACTAGTAGGCCCTGAGCCCGTTCCTCTTGCCATCTCTCTTTGCTAAGTTCTTTTTTTTCATTCCAATATTTTATGGATAGCTAGGTTAGAATCTGAGATTGTACGCAATAGCTAAATTGAGAATTCAGACCTCACTCCACACTGAGAAATTGCGAAAGAGAGACCTTCCTTGCCATACCAGCTTGCCGTCAGTGACAGAGATCTTACTTCTTTAGCAGATAGGAAGATGAATGGAAATCCTCTATTGTCAGTCTCTATTCTATTCTCAGTTTGTGCTTGCACCGTCCCTTCCACAAAGAAAGAAAATCTAAGAAATAAGAAGAAAAAAAACCTTGATAGGGATATGTCTCCACTTCTTCAATAAGAGCATAGCTTCTAAGCGCTTCCCTCTCTGCAGCTATAGATATCCTTTCACAGAGCTCTTATTCCCTTGTGGGGCTAGGGGCTAAGGTTCCGATCAGATCAACGTCAATAATGCGGCTTAAGCGGCCTTCACAGCCTCAGAATAGGAAGCTTCTTGCTCTACTTGAGCTGCTATTTCAAAAGAAAGGTTTTATGTGAAATATCCCTTCTCTGATGACTTACACATTTTCAATCAAATCATGATCCCATCTCGATCAATTTCGCATTGATCAGGGCAGACGTTCCAGCTGCCGATTCAAAGAGAGAAGAGGGGATCAGAAGGTCAAATCTTGCTACTCCACCTTGCCTTAAAGCAAAGGGTATAATGTTCTCACTCCATTTCTTCGGTCTCTTCCTCAGAGTTCAGCTAGCCACTCTCAATTAGTGGAGTGGGCAACTTGCTTCGGCTGCTTCCATTAATGGACGCTTGGCCTTATGATAGGATAAAGGCAAGCAAATACTAATCCCCTTGGGGGGCTGGGCAGCCACCATATACACCTCCTCACACTCTTCTCGATCCGGCCGACAGATGCCTGTTCCGCTAAATCACCCTACCTTTATAATATAACTCATCGTCTTAAGAGCTCCGCCTTTTCCGTGGGCATTTGTACATCAGTTTTTTCTTTGAAGACCGGTCCGCTATTCCTGCAAGGAATAGAGTAAGGGAGAAAGGCTGCGCGCCCCTTTATCAATCAATTTCTTTCGCTCATCCGTTGCTTGTTCCTACCGAGTCTAAAAATCCTTTGATTCTCGGTCTCTGCCCCTTTGAAAAGGCCAAGATGTCAAATTGCGGAAAGATGTCCGATTGCGATACACAATCAAATTCATTAGCGATATTCGACTACGTAGGCGCTTAGAGAGGGGAAGAGGCCCCAGAATCAGAGGCAGTAGCAGCAGCAGTAACACTGTACATCAACAGGTTCTATCCCGATCTGCTTTCGGTTAAGTAATCTATCACTATTCATTAGATTTTGTTTGTCAACCGCTCATGCTTTTACGCTTTGTATTGGAACTCCATTCTTTCAACTTTTTTCTCTGTTCGTGTCGGGTACTCGCTCTGCTAATTGGTATGTAAAGGAAGGGAACATAGTCATCTTTTCCAGAGCACCCTAAACCGTAACAGAAATACCAACGGACAAAAAGGCCTTATCACGAGCCGAGATCGAACCGGCGCTTTCCGGATGTACGGGTCCGGATTTCAACCTTTTAGATCGTGAATTTTTGAACCCGGTTCGTCCTCAAAGACTACATCCGGGGTCGGTGTTGCCCGACCTCCCCGCTTTCCCTTTGATGTTCCCGGACCACACCAATGAATTGGGGGCTCTTATACTACTTACATAAGTCATAAAGAGGAGTAGGATTTTATTTTTTAGATGGGACTCGTCGTGGTCTGCTACGGGGGGCTCCGCCTTAAAGAAATGGCGAAAAACTACCAATTAGAATCAAATCATAAAATGGGGGAAAGACTGACACCGTCAACCCCTAAAATGAAATCCATGGGACACCCATACCTATAATGAGTTATTAGAACCACAATAAAGAGGAAAAAATGCCCCCGTAAAGAAGGACATGAAATAATCTAATAAATAATAAGACCAAAACCTCCGATTTCTCCTGGCGCCAGGTATATCTGATAAATTGGATACATATTCGACAGTAAACCAATACTAGAAAGGAAAGAATAGCCATCGTTTTTTGTATTTTGATCAGGTTGCCGAGGCTTTTGGATACTAATCTTAGACTGAAACCCTCCCACCCTATGCAAAGTTCATGGGCCGTTCCACAGTCGAAGAATAATTTGATGCTTAGAATCATGTTGATGTAAAAAACATAACCAACAAAAAAAAACTCCATTGAAGAAAAACTTGAGAAAATTTTCATCGACGTCGAAATTGTTTCAAAATATGCTCATTAATTTTTGAATATATAGGTTGACCCATTGATTTTTCACCTTCTAACATCTCAAATTGAGATGAATTCTCATAACGCTTTTTTATTCACGATTTTCTGTCTTTGTCGATTCGTTCCCCTCATTCCTTGTTTTTTGGCATTTCACAATTGAAAAGAAAAGTACAAGCAACTACATCAACAACCTCTATTCTTGACGTGAACGACCGCTTTCTTGTAACTAATTCATAGAAGGCTTAGTATTCTAACTATATAAAAAAATATAAGAAGTGTGCGATACAAAGCATCAATGAAAAACGAATTGATTGACTCGTAACTAGATAGACTATGGGTAGTTCAGGTGCGCTTAAAGTCTTATACTTATATAAGGCATTCCGATGTTGCCATCGACAAACGTTTGACCTTTGACTGTGACAAGCTCAAAATCGGCACACGGTAGTTTAGAGGAAATAAGAAAGGCGATTATTTTGAATTCAATAGTCTACAAGCCCGCCCCTGAGAGCGAAGTTGAACGAATCTCTGTTGCCGTATCCGATCATGCTAGCGCAGTCAGAAGAATGGGTCAAGTGGGAATTGATTCGTTGAAGTTTCCGAAGTCAGTTTGCCTAGTTTTGGTTTGAGCACCTTCGCTTTAGAAGCACCTCTTTCCGACGCTAAGCGCAAAAGGCATTCGAAGGACACTACCATAGGGCTCTAGTGGTAAATCCTGCCACCTCATACTCCTATTTCCCCTCACATGTTAACAAGCAAGTTGGTCCCTTAACGTGGTAGGACTCTGTTGCAGGTCTTGACGTTGGCTGATTCAAAAAGGCATCCTTGTCGCATCAAAGCCCGTCTTTCTTAGTGAAGTCAAAAATGAAACGAGACTTTCACAGGTCCGATAGGTCTTTCTACTATACTAGTAGGGTGCTGACTTTCAAATGCTGCCTTTTTAGACCTTCTTTGTCAACAAGAGCCCTGCCTGAGTCTTCAATCCGCTTTAGCTGCTAGCGAGCATCCCTCTTTGCTTTCTTTGAAGCGTGCATTGGTCACATAGATTACTTCATTAAGGAAAGTGAAAAGTGCTAATCTCTTCTCTCTCCTCCTTCTGCTAATGCGAATATCCCGTTCTTGGTTCTTAAAGAGATGTCTCCTGTCCCTGTTATGTTAGCGTCTCTAATCTCATCTATCAGTTGGAGCTCTCTTCAGGAAAGAGTCTAAGCTGCCCGCCCATTTCTTCTTCAATTTCACAAAGAAGATTTGAGTCTTAACGACCTTTTCCTATAATGTTAGGCAAGGTTCCTTCTGCTCTCTTCAATTTAGCAAGCAACTGAGTGGGCTCCTTGGTCTATTGTCTATCGATGTCCTGCCCCACCTCTCTTTAGTGCTTTAGTTAGTTGATAGATACCTGTACTGTAGGAATAGGCCACTTCTTGGCAAGTTCGGAAGCTTTGGCGCTAAGTTTCCTAAAAAGATTAGACTGTTTCGGGTAAGTCCTCTACGTAATGACACTTTCCCGTTCCTGCTTCCCCTTCTCCGGGATTTCCTTTTTCTTTTGTTTCACTCTGGGAAAGCCCTTCACTTTGACTTCAATAACTTCAGAAAGTAACCAAAACAGTTACAATGCTATCTACGGTTCGAATCTTATATAGTCTGTAGAGACCGGTTTCCGCCTTCGGACACTCATGCCAGTTGTTGGCGAATCTGATATGATGATTATCGAGTTTCAATTCGACAAGTACCAACAGGAGACAAAAAAGACGACAAAAAAGGCCTTGCCTACTTCGAGAAGTCAATAGCAACCACTCTTCCAAATTTTTGACTTTCCTTCTTTCAAGTCACAAGAGGCTCCAGCCACACCATAAGACAAGGATGGCTAAGCTTGCAAAAAAAAAAAATGGTAGAGGAAAGGGCTTGACCTACTTTATCCACTAAGTGAATAACCCCCGCATTTTCAATGTGAAATTGGGGTGCCCGTAATTCCAGATCTTCCTGATTTTGAGCCAAACTCCTAGGAACTTCACTTATGGGATAAGAAAGACCTCCGGGACTTTTGTTGTTGATTGTTAGGCGAAATCCTTTCTACTAAGGTAAGATAGGAAAATAGATTGACCTCCAATTGACATAAACCTCTTTTATTTGAAATAGAAAGATTGATTAGTCCATTCTTCTATGCGTTCATTTTATTGAAGTAGATTCGATTTCCTTACCTTAGCTTAGTCAACTAATAGTAGCTACGGGAGGGAAAAACTTAGCCTAGGCTATTATTTTTGCTATTCCAAAGCAAGTAATGCGAATAAGACTTTTTCCAGTCATAACCTTCTTGGCTGGGATGACAGTTTCTCATTCCGAATATGTCAAATCTGAATTTCGATAAAAATTTCTTAAACCCTCGTAAGGAAGGGAAGCTGTTTAAGTAAGAGTTAGGGCCTATGGAAAAAGAGATTTGAATCGCTTTGTGGTGTGCTAAGCTGTGACCTTCTTCCTAACTTGTAAGTCAAATAATCACATCACTCATTGGCAAAGCATGAATTAGCCTTCGAGTTGTGGCTTCTTGTTCACTATCTGACCTTTCATTTTAGGTTCTCTTAGTCTTCCATGACTCATTCCTCTATAAATTTGGAATAAGCTAATAAGAGATCGATTACACACATCATCGCAGAATCTATTGTCTTGGAAGGAATTAGCTAACTAGCCTAGCTGACAAGGCATAAATGGGGGGATGCTAACTCGCTTCAGACTCACTTTCCGCATGTCCGACAATCAGGAAAAAGTGATCTACCCTGGGAAAATGGGCTTCCTTTTAGGCATAGCCCATGGTAGAACTTGTTGAATCCGAATCTCAGAGAGCAGTTCACCCATTCTGAGAGCTAACTGTCCAGATTGGTTTGGGAAATCTTGCCTTAGCTCACTTTCAGCATGTCAGAGATCAGTTGAGACAGCTTTCCGGATTGGTTGACCATCAGAGATTTCCTACCGTAAACATAGTCTGACCGATCTCACTTGATTTATCCACTGGATTAGGAAGGAGCAGCTCTTACAGCCAAGTTTCAAATGATTTCTTTATCACCTACTTCTTTGTATATAGAAAGAAAAATTCAGTTCACTCTGACTCTTTCGTACATCATTAAGAAAAGGCCCTGACACTGGGCATTCTCTTAAGCGCTTACCTTATTGCCCTGGAACTAGTATCGGCGAGTGACATATTATAAGAATGCCGGCTGTTAGCAAGTCAATTCCTTTACCTAACGGGAGAGCCATTTTGCCAAGAGTGACATTTCGTACAAGGATTTCCTGCTGTCGGCCTTATGAGGGGGAATTTCCACTTTCGTTTCGGGATTAGATCCTTTCTTAGGCCCTTTGATGGCTTGACAAATTAGCATATCTTACAAAAATAGGTCAATCCGAATTCCTGTGTAAGGACCGTCTTTCCTCTCCTTTAGTCCCTTCTGCAGTTGTAGTTGAATTTTATTAGAAGAAGAAGTCTACCCGAAATTGAAAGTAACATTCCTTCGATAGGGTCAAATAGAGAAAGAAGGGGCTGCTAGAGAATAGGGAGCTCTTGAAGAAGAAGGGATTGCCGCTTAGAATTGCCCTAGTTTTTCTACGAAGAGGAGGGTCAATGTGAATTGAGATGGCATTTACATCTATCGCTCCTTCTTGTCAATCTTCTCCGGGCACAAACCAACTCAAGTGTCAATTGTAGTCGAATGTCTCTATTGAAGTCATTTCGCTCTCCTGAGCTTTCAATGGCATCGTCTTTTCTATTTCATAGCAATCTCGACTTCTGAACCAGTTTAAAATGTGGATGAAAGCTCTGAGGCAAAATAAGATTCAACGTACGTGAACCTCAAACTTGAACTTACCTCAAGTCCTGCTGCTTAAGTAAGTCGTGACCTTGTGGTGCCAATTGATGATAGCCTTTAATCACCGACAAAACTCCTTTTCGCTTTTCTCCTGGGATCTTCTTTGAATACAAAACCACATTCCAGCTAAAATCTAGCCAAGCCCTTGCCCTTGAGAGTTAGGATTAGTTGGCAAGTCCAGACTCATTTTTTTTTTCTGTTTGGGAACGTAAAGCGTCTGCTCTTGGTTAGCTGCTACCAGATTGTCTATTGTCATCCATCATCGGTCGTGAGTCGGGTCGGAGACACATATCGATATGTAAGTGACGCAGCGGTTGTACAGTCCACCTGGTGATTCAGTTTCGGCTATCCCACCTATTGATCCAGTTTTGGTATCCTATTCTTCAAAAAAGAAAGGGGTGAATCTAGACAAGATACTGGCAAGGACTAAGGAGCGGACCCCTAAAGTAATGGAACCCTAAGGTGGGCTTCCTTCCTAACATTCCGGCACCGTCTACAATGTTGTCCTCTTTATCAGATATCCTACCCGCTCTTCTACCTTGTCTATGTATAGGATGTACTCTTTGATTGGGGCATGTTTCCTTAAAAAGTAGCAGCACTTCCTGATTCTGGCTTATTGGCTATGAAAGTGGATACTTCTTTCAAGACTATAGGAAGTTCTATGAAGTTACATTCAGTTGCCAAAAAGCTAGTCGCCGAGGCAGTTTCCGAGGTAAGTAACGGGAGATGGAACAAGGTTTCAAAATGAGTTGGATTCGGCCTCTAGTAAGACTCAAATCCGCGGGTTGGGATTCTTAGTAGGAACTCTTGTTTTAGCAATAGCGTTGACGACAACAGTCGCTAAGGGATGTGGCTGACTAGTGGTTCATTTCTTATATGAAGCATCCCACTAGCGTTCCTCACTCTTTTTATCATTTGATTTTCTCCACATTCATATTTGAACTATCATTATGTTCTCTTTCTTTTCCAAACTAACTTCACGAACTCCTGTGGTAAGGAACTTCCCCACTATTGGAGATCAGGAAACTCGTAGTAAGAACTCCAATCTTCACTTCATATGAATACTCCTTTAAGACCACCGGTATGGTTAAGATGTCGGCGAGAAAGAGAAGGGTAGTGGAGGCAAGCACGGGGGAATAAGCAACGAACAGCCAGCACAGGCGCAATTGAAACATGTCATGCTCAACGCGCCATAGGGAAAAAGACTATTACGAGTAATTGTGGGGGGACTCAGAGCGTCATTTTATCAAATGAGAAATGTGTTTGATATATGACCTTTTATATAGTTGCATATTCCAATTTTCAGTGGTCCCTTTATATCTTAAGCAACAGGTGTATCTTGGACACCGTGTAATACTGAATTTGACTTTCTACTTGCAATTGCATCAGTCTCTCTACCAGCAATTTCAAGAGTCATTCATGGCTTTCATTATAGATTACCAGGATTTTTTCCAGAAATTTTGCAATGTTAATATATGATTGTATTAACTGTTCTTGTGATTGCAAGATATCTTGTCAATAGATATTCTATTGCTTGCATATATTCAATCATGCAATTGTATGCATGTCTAGATTGAGCGTGTACCATACGTACATACCTTGACATCTGTCTATTTTCGGTTCTTAGCATTAGCATTTTGGAGCTTCTTTTCTCTTGAATCCTTTTGTTCGTAAACTAGCAGAATTCTGGAAAGAAAGAACAAGTATTGACACTTGAATTTCACTCAGGTTTGCTTGCATTCATGCTGATAATAAAGTAGTTGCCCAGCTACTGGAGAGTCTTGATAAGTAATCGATTCTGTCTTGCATTTTCTTAAGAAGCTTCTCAAAGTGTCGTTGAAGAACTTGAAAAAGACTTCAAGCAACATCTGGAATTCCTTCTTGACTATTGTCCAGCTTGCATCAAGTGCTCTTCTTTACTACTGTGACTTTGACTTATTCTTTTGATTATGGAGGTCCTCCATGGCTTAATGTTAGACCCCTCATTTTTTGGATTTTCCAGATTACCCATCCTCTTTAAAACGATGATAGAAATCCAATTATCTTACGATACCCTTCTTCTATGAGGATGTCAAGTTACCTAGCAAGTCAATTTCAGACTTATTGACTCCTCTACACTATAGCACAAAAGAACGACAACCCGATTTGGAGTCAGAGGATCTCGGTTTATGATCTCAGTGAAGGGAAGTTCAACGTAAGCGAGGAAGAAAATAAAACGAAGCTTAGACAGCATAAGATCAACAGAAATGGGAGAAGGGGGAGGCATTCGAGTTCCACTTTTTATAATTATAAAAAAAAGAGCTACAAAAGTGGCCTCGCCCTCTTTTCCCACACCAAGGGAAGGGGATCTTAAGCTTAAGAAAGGCGTTAACCAGAAGAGGTAGAGCCGGGAGGACGGGGACCGTTGAAGAAGTGCCTCGATGTGCTGCAGTCACTACTTGAACTCCTTTTATACAATTATGAACTTTACGGAACTTTCTCGATTCCAAGGCAATTTATCCTTTTGGAGCTGACGTAACAAACTACGCGAGCCTCCCAACGAAGCCAACATAAATCCTATCCGAATCAAAAAAAGAAAAGGCAGTTTCATTATGGTAGTATACCAGCCGCTTGTTCTGGAACTTCCAATTCCAATCGAAGCATATAGATCCGTAAATGGATTTGTATGTATAACCACTTCAGTCGTGCTCGTTGTTTCTCGAAAGTATCTTTTTTCTGGGAACATGATCAACCAGAAATTAGTATGTTTGCGATTCTTCATCCACCGATGCAGAAAATGCTCCAGTTTTCCATTCTCATAGGAGGCCGAAAAGTTGATTGACAACAGGTCGGCACGAAGTGATTCATCATGCTCAAATATGAGCCGATCGTTCGTTAAGGACAGTTTATATATCATCAAATTCCCACAAATGGAATGAAAAGTGGGTCCATGTAAATGATCGAGACCTCGCAAACAACAACGTTCCTTCCCCATATGGAGTTCGGAACCTAAAGGCAATCGTTGAGTGAACTGTATCTTCTTTGTGTTAGTTGACCTAAGCCGCACCATTACTACTGGGGTGGGGCTCGGCCTTCGAACCGTACGTGAGACGAGTTTCTGCCTCATACAGCTCGGGCCGAAGACCGGGGGAAGTTCATAAGAGATGAGGAGACCCAGCAGCTGCAGGTCGGGCGGGGAGAAGCTTGCTTCTTAACAAGCTTATCCCCCCACGACCCTATAGCGCTAGCGCTTCGCGTTCTTTCTATTCCATTTCGGGATAGGCGGCTAAGACTAATCTAATAAGTGAATTAGTTGTTGTCTGATCAATCGGCTCGGACACTAGACCGCATGTGCCCGCCCATTCTGTCTCGCCCTAAATGGAATGGCTCTCTTAGTTACGCTGCGCTCCGACCCGAGTCCCCACGTCCGCTTTTCTCCGCCCGCAACCCAAGAAGTTGGCTTTGCCAACACAACTGCCGTCCCCTTCATTCTATGCTGACCCCGGCCCGGGCGGGCTGGCTTTTTGGGAAGCCCGTTCCCACCGCGCTCACGGCCCGGCTGGCCTGCCAGCGGTAGTGGGAATTCTCCCGTTCCCTGGTCAAAGACTTAGTTGGATGCGGGATCTACTCCACGAAGAGCGGTACGGACGTATATGATATCATCACGACCTCTCTTTTCGTACCGCTAGGGATGCTTAACGCCACTTCGCCAACTAGCGTTACCTGCGCTTTCGTATCTCTCAGTGTGGTCAGCACTGGGTGTTTTCGAGCAGCGAGGCTTACACCCATTCGCATTAGTTCATCCAAAGCTCCTTACCCTTATGCACGAATTATTGAATAAGCCATCTTCCTATCAAGGTTAAGGAGTCAACTGAGCATCTCAGCAGCGGTTTTGAATACCCGGATCGAATCAGAGTTCACGCCGCCCGCCCTAAAAAAATAGGAGGCGTGGGCCACAGGTCGCACATAAGCCGCCGGGTCGCACAACAGAAGAACACCCAACATACAGATGCACACTCCTCCATGTGAAATATTCATCTTCATGTTCTGGTAGTAGTCGTGACCAACAGCCATAAGCTGTCGGCTCGTTGGTAAGGTGAGAGCTTCAAGCCCGATTTCTGGTAGCACAACCCCACATAAGCACCGCCCGACGAAGGGGGGACGGGGAAAGCTACAGGCCCAAAACCTTCGACCCTTCTTTCCAAATGGGGGTGCCCGGGGCACTTTATCTTGTCATTTCGTCGTTGCTCATTCCCCTTAGGCCGAAGTGTTTGGCGTTTGATTCTCTGCGCCCGCTCACGCTTCGCTGACCTATCGCGTGGTAAAGAGAAGAAAGTAAGAAAGAATAGTAAACGGAGCACACCGCAAAAAGATTCTAAATATGAGAAGTCCCCCTTGGATTCGAGAAGAATAAAATGAAGAACGGGAACAAAATGAAATAAGGCGTTTCTAGCTCTAGTTTTGGATGAGCTTCTCCCAATTATGTCTGGTAATAGAATAGGGTAGCTTGCTCTGACCAAGACTCCATTTTTTGCTCCGTCCATAGAGCGTATGAATTTCCTGGAATGTATATAGACCAAAAGAAGGAATGAAGGGATAAGAATAGGAATTATAGTACCATTGGAAAAAGGGGAACCTATGGGAACATCTCTACTGATGAACCATTTCAATAGTACGGGTGCTGCGGTGCCACAAGGCACGACCATGGAAGTAATGAAAAAGAAAAAGTTATGTAGTTGGACCATCTGCTCTATCCGTTCGAGTTTCCCTTCTATAGAGAAGATTCAAGGGGCGTAGCGATGAAAGTGTTCGCAAGGCATACCGAAAGGGTACCAATGAAGCCTACCATTAATGACTAGTTCGAACACCAGGAGCGGTCTTATCAAAAAAATAAGGGATCAGACCGCTCTTATAAAATGAAACAAAAGCAAACTCTCATAGTTAAGAGCCCAGCTCCAACTACTTCTTCGTAAGTGAGGTACTTTTTTCGGGGGGATCGCCCTTTTTTGTTTGAAGTAGCCGCTTGGTCGTAGTCAGTTTAAACACATAAACTTAGTCCACTTGCAGCCAAAAATAACTCAGTTTAATGACTTGACCAGTCCCCCTCCCTCGTATTAGAAGCTTACCCTATGGTTGACATTCTATTCTTCTTAGTCGTAGGTGCTCGTTCTATTTTGATTTGAATGGGCCGAGTCTCCCGAGGTACATATGGCCGGTCCTTCGGGTGTCTCGATGATATAAACAAAGAAAAGATGAATTCAAATAACATCCCCTATCACTTAAAGCCAATCCTTACCCAAGGAGGAAATCAAATCGAATAGCCTAGTTCTTTTTTTATTTTCCTTCCTTCCCCTCGAAAATAAAGCTGCACTTCCTTTTCACAAGTGGCTGAGAGTTAGCAAGCAACCCTGGCCTCTTGGCAGGAGGTTCGTTGTCCCCCCCTTTCCTGTCCGGCGGCGGTACGACACTTGAACTCGAAGCTACGATCAGATCCAATCGGATCTGATCCGTTCAGATTCCACAGATCCAGCCGATTGAGTTTGGTCCTATCTTACCTAACCCCTCTTCTGAGAACGACCTTTTTTGGACGATAGAACGGGAAGAGGGGGAGTCGTGCCCATTCTCTCTCCGGGCACGAGCAAGAACATAAAAATGAAAGACCGAATACATGTACATGACAGAACGACATATTAAAAAAGGCGTGATCCGATTTGATAGGCTGCCTGCATAAATAGTTTACCGACCGCATCCAAATTCATTCGCGCGTGGGGCCATGTCTTCCGAACGATCATAGTACGATCGCTCATCTAATATAAAATCAATCGGTAGATATCACTTCCTTTCCCCCATACTATAGTCGGAAAGGATAGCGTATAGAAGAGAGAATACGGACCCCCTTCATCTTCATTTAGTTTAGACGCAGTTCAAGTGCCTTTACGCTATAGGCTGTGTTAAGCATGCTTCTTTTACATAAAACCCATTTTTTTCCATGACAACAGTCGCGACTATAAAGAGTGCGGCGGGATAATCAAGACTGGTGAATAGCCAAGAGGTCCGGTACTCTCATTCCCGATCGGATCGGTATTGGCTAAAACTATCTATCCATAGCATTTCGGACTGATTCACTTCTTTATCGAAGCCTTATCCGATCTGGGAATACCTACTGGCTACTAGAAGCGGGCACGGTGATAAAGCTTTGGTCCAAGACTGATTGGAAAGGTAATGGACCATGGGAAGGATGATACTTTTTAGATACGAAGAATTAGAGGATGATTCTTCTTCTTGCTGTCTGCTCGATTTCGAGATGTTCTCGAGAAGAAAGAGCTCACGAGAAAGCTCGCCCCGTTCTTTTATGGGGGGAAATAGTCAAAAGTCTCGATTCCGAGGAAGAAGGATCTATTCTCATGTAGTCGGGGTCGACAAAAATTGAAAAAGTAAGAGATAGAATCTCACTAATTGGAAGGAAAAGGAGGGCTTCGATCTATTGTGATTCGATTCCTTGGTGTGGAGAGATCTCTGCCAAGAGAACTCGTAGGCCTTCTTCTGTAGATCAAAGAGCGACGTAACGTAATTCTCCATTCATTCTAAGTAGTCTTTTAGTATAGAACAGAAGCATTCTGGGCCGACTACTACGACTACATGCCCATCTAGTGCAGTGGCTTGGAAGTCAGCTACCTTGACCATCTTCCGAACTGATCAAACGCTGTAAGAGCGGGCTGCTCTACATTCAGTCACGCCACAGTGATCCCCGAACTTCTTCTAGTTTCGCGGTTCGGGACGAACAACCAATTGCTGGTTCTGAATAACCAGCCCAGCTCAATTCTTCCATAAAAGAACGGGGCGAGATTTTGCGCGAGCCAAGTGACGTAAGTGCACAAGAGTACTTCAAGCTAAAACCATCTCTTTTTTAGAGGTTCTACGGACCGATGCCTGCTGCTCCATCTGAGAGAAAAGAATCATAGATATGCCAGTCATTAGAAGGAAGAACCGCCATAAAAAGATTCCTCGTGTATCATCTGTAGCAAAACTATGAACGAGAGCTAGCAATCCGGACCGTATTGAAGAGGTTCCTAAGACACAACATAGAAAAGTCACAATATTAAGAAACAAAGTCCAAGAATGAAGAAGGGGTAAAATTACTGAATGAATACAAGCTGTGGCTAATACCCGAGGCATAAAAGAAGCATTTTCTACGGGATCCCGAAACCACCAGCCACCCCGACCTAATTCATGATGAGCCCACCAACTTCCTGGCAAGATGCCTACGGTTAAAAACCACCGACATGTCAAGATCCAAATTCGACTTGGTTCTTGGTCCCGGTCAGAGACCACTGTGTTCGCACCGGTAGTCCAACAAAGAGGCGAAGTAGTGGTATCTTTCTTTCCATTACGAACGACACGCTTCGCCTGCTCCCTCCCCGTGTCCACTAGCGCTCTTGTCCAGAGCGAAGAGAAGGCGAAAAAGCGCCGCCGAAGCAGCATGAGCAGGCTTCTATTGCTCCGCAACAATAGAGCAGGATAGCATTCGATGCCCACATGTTTGAATTGGAGGGTAAATAGCTCGCTTGTTATACGGGATCCGACGCATCCAGCAGAGCAAATCAGCGTTCCATTCTTTTGGCGGCATCCTTCCGCATTGACGGCGAGTGGAGTGCCACAATCCCATTCATCATTTTTGATCTACATAAGCCAAAACCCATAGCACTGGCGACGTCTCCGACATAAATGCAAGGAGGATGTATAGCTGATATAGGATCTTGTGGAACAGGATTTGATTATGCAAGCGGTTCGGTACGAACGAAGAAATTTCGAACAAAAGGATCGGAACTCGCTGATAGGAAAGGAAAGAAAAACAAAGCAATGCCAAGAGCTCCATCAATCCGCTGTTCATCGATAGACGAAGCTCTCTCTTTATCATCTCGTGCCAGATGCAACAAAGGATGAGTCCTTTTTCCTTCTCGCGAACCACGAGAGCACCTAGCGCCCAGAAGAGCAAAGCTAATTTTCCTTTCAGGGTAAAGCGGCGCGTAAAAAAGAGCTGGCCCGTCAAAATTCCGGTTCCTTCACGAACAAAGTTCAGAATCAACAATAGTTCGTAGAACGAATAGAGTGTACAACGGGGCTTCGTTAAAAACTCCAATTTTTTTTGTAACGAGGAAGAGAGAGAATGGAGTTATTAACGAAGTTTGAGACAAAGGAATACAAAAGAGTTTCTCTATGGCCTCCTCATTTTGATACATTATGGCTTTGGGATCGACCCCGGTAACAAAGAAGGAATCCATAAAAACTTGGGATCCAACACCATAATAAAATACTACCCTCATGATTAGACCATGTCCCTGAGATTTGATAAAAGAAAGGTGCATTAGCGGTTAATACGTTGTAATTGGATAAGTTATTAGGAATATGACAGAACAAAAGACCAAGGAAAGACAGAAGAATGCACCAAAATGCAGGTGCTGCACCAAACGCTGGTGGTTGTTTCTTGTTGTAAGTGAATGCAATGAAAAGACCCGGAAATAACGAATAATGAAAAAATTCATATATTGACATTGAGTGCTCATTTCAAAATTTTTGCTTTTTTATTCCCATCATCCGGTAACCACAGGATGATCCACAAGAAAGGTGGCAGGATTCGAACCTATGGCCGGCCCGCCCCTGACCTGCTGGGTTGGGTGGCCAGGTTAGCACCCCTAGTCGCCTCTGTACTCGAAACAGATGCGCTGCGCTACCCAGCGTGTAACCTTGTCTCCTCTACCCTTATTCTGGTTGTGTCATTACCAATCGCGCTCCATTCCGGCCGCCCCTGACCTAATAAGAACGATTATCCTTATGATCAAACAAGGACCAGCTTACTTCTCGAGCGAGAATTCCAAAATTCCGACCAGCAGTAGTAAGGAAGCCAAAAGCTACCAACCTAGTAAAGGGGCTTCGGAGATAGAAGGGTTTCTGTAGGAGATCAAGTTTCCCAGGTTGGATTTGTTAGATCAAATAGGACTAGTTGGGTAGATAGAGGTAGTTCAATCTAACCTTTACTTTACATCAATGTTTGGGAGGGCGGGTCGCTTGAGTGTCAAAACCAAGCGGTGGTTGTTTTTCCTTGGCTTATCGAACCAGCGTATGCCCATTCCTTTTTTTACGATTCCCAGTAGAGAAAGCCTAAGCCGATGTGGTGGATTGAAAGGAGGATGGACATAGATCCTTCCGCCTATCCAGAGTGTTGGAAATAAAGCAATGGGTTTTTGATTTATTATTTTCCGATCACTGGAAGCAATCTTAACTGACACAAGGATCTCCTCACAGCAACCTCAACTACGATCAAACCCGACAATGAGTTTACGAAGGCTTCGAATAGTGCAAGATAGGCTAATCACCAGACTGCTCTGGAATAGGTGAATCGCTGGAGACAAGAACGAGTGAATCGAGTTTCGAGAGCATACCTTACTCTAATAATAGAGGGCGTAGAGTTGATAAGTGAAGGCAAGTGCAATTATCTATTAACATACAGCAAGGCAGGTCCGCTATAAAGCCTACCGGCGAGAAAGTCCTCAAGAACGGGAAAGCCGACCAAAAGACTATTCTATAATCTACTTTTTTACCGAATCTAGGGAACAAGCAACAGATGAGCGAAAGAGAAAGGGGAGCTTCCGTGCTTTTCTTGTATGTTTTCTTGCCCTTCACACTTTATTTGGCATAAATGAAACTTATTTGAGATATTATGTACTCATCTTGTTCAATCGCCTTGGTTACTAAAGAATGGTTGGTAAGAAGGTAGCTAGCAGCTTCCATAATACCCGAGGAGGTTGAATCAATAGTAAGAAAGAGGCTTTGATCGTATCCCCTGCACATTAATCCAAGCCAAGCGTGAAAGAAGGAAATTGAGATCAATTATGCCAAAATAATGAATCTTCCTCGATAGCATCTGATTACTGAACACCTTCCAAATCTGACGGCACACTTAAGCAAGGGATGACTCCTATCCTATAAGGGTTTAGTGGTGAGGTTGTGCACGTGAAGTTGGAAGAAATGCCCCATCACAGCTTGAACTAATAGACATATGGGATACTTAAGAAGTTATTAACTGGCCCAAAGGTTAAGGACTCACACACCTCTTCTCACAGAAAGATATAGGTAATAGAAGGAAATAACACGGTATTCGGCTTCCTTCTGTCTCCAAATTGAAATATCCTTTTCGTAAGCATATTCTAAAGCAATGAGCCAGGGTTCTTATCTTATATGGTATCAGCCATTGCCATCAACTCAGACCAGAGATCCTCTCTTATACTCGCAATAGGGCTGCCATGCAGCTTTGGAACTTGGTTTAGCAGGAAAAAGTCAAACCGGGGATGCAACTTCGGGAAAGACGTGGAACACAGAAAGTTTTTGAGGAGAACTAGTGGGAGCACTCATATCTTACATAAAAAGAGTTCCGGGTCAGAGTGTACTCTATGAATTGAAAGCATCTGGAAAGCGAGTTTGCCAATTCTGCTTACACCATGCACGTCCCTCTCTATCTTGATCCAAGTTCATCTAGGCCCTGTTCACTTACATTGGTATCTTAGTTAACCCTAGGCTTAGGGTTCAAACGTATTTCCTCCAAATCTATTCCCCATTCAAAGCCATGGACCAGGATAAAAGTCAGTTATCATTTTGAAGGTGAAGGTATCCCAAAGCACCGAACCCCCTTCTTATCTGACTAAGGGGAAGGCGTATCTAAATTAGCAACAGATAAAAGATTTGACTTTACCTTTACCATAGCATGAATCCAACACATCCAGTTCTACAGGCCTCAAAAACTTCCATATCCCTCTATTCTATAAAGTATAGTCCTTGTGCATCAAGATGGGTTGAGTCTTCGAAAAATTGAGTGACGGTAAGGACATTGCCAAATCGGACCACCATATGACAAAGCTCTTCAAGAGTCATGTCTATAGGAAGGGCTTGTTTCACGACTTTCATTGACTATGAGTATGATAAGCCATTAAGAGACCCCAAACGAAGGATCTTGAAAGATGGAATTCCTTAAGCTCTCGTTTGAGTAGTTCGTCCAAGGGACCAAGAAAGGAATCAAGTTCCAAGAGGGCGCTTGCAAAGAAGAAAAGAATACAATGTTTGATGTACGATTGGTCAACCATAAGAGAGTTCTTTTTCCTATCGGCTTGAGTAGGCTTGTACCCTAGACCGAACCGTTCTTTATTCTTCGGAAGCTGAAGAGGCTTCCTTCTTCCTTGCAGCTTCCTGCCTAAACCTTCGCTTGCGGGCTTGGCTGAGACCCCTTTTCCAACATACCTTGCTTATCATCATAGAAGTCTCGGACAGACGTGGTACTAGAATTTGAGATCCTTCGCTAACATAGATTGCATTAATAAAGGGACCTGAATGATGCCGTTTGAACGATGGTGTCATAATCGGATACCCTCTGGAATTCCTATGTCTCCCTTAATGTCAACATAGTAGTGAATAAGGGAATAGATTCCTACACCTATACCGTCCAGTGCATTAGAAAGCTAATCTCTATAATAGCTCTCTTAGGGAAGAACCACAAGAGGTCAATGATCTTAGGAATTTTTGTAGCATCGGCTAAGTTACTAGAAGAGAGGGTCAACCCGGCTAGCATGCTAACTATACTAACTAGAACCCACCAAAAAGAGAGGTACCGTAAAGCTCAAACTCCAAGGGTCCTGGTATAAACTCCTTCTTCGAAGTCATCTTCTCCCCTTTCCCAAGCCAAGGGGTGCTATTTCACCGCTTAGCCATGTCGGAATGAATGCTTTTCGGTGAAAAAGACTAGGTTGTTTTCAGGTCTTAGTTCAAACAAATAGGAGCTCTTCTTAGCTCTCAAGCGAGGAAAGGGGCGAAGCGGTTGCGAAGAATCCTGTTATCGAATTCGCTCTTTGCTTTTAAGGAAGCAGGGCTACGTTCAAGATTTCACCAGGCTTGGAGTCGCCATTCACCCTTTTGTTATTACCGCTGCCCTTTTTCGTGGGAATCCTGCTTAGACTGAAACCAGATGCCATAAGGAGTGAAAGAGAGAAGGAGCTGGATGACATTCTTTTTAAGTGAAGGGAATACCTGGAGATAGGCCAGGCCGATTAGACGGAGGTTTAGGTCTTACCCAGGGATTCGACTTGCCTTTTTTTCTTTTAGAACGGAGAGGGAACCTGAAGTCTGGCAGAAAATCCGAATCATAGTTAGCATTTTGAATAGAACCGGTGTCATAGCGGGAAGCAAGGCAATGAGTCGGTTGGGATTCTGTGAGCAAGGAAGCAGAGGCAGAATCGAAAAGATTCGGAGTAATCAAAATCGAACTCAAAAGCAACTTACCAATCCAGCTTACATTTGTGGAAAAAATCCTCCTAGAAAGAGGAACTTGGCAGAGGTAGACTCGCCATCTGGCTCACCTGCAAAAATGAATTGAAAAAGTCTTATTGATTTCATCACTAATCACAGAAGGACTGCAAATGAATAAGATCTTGCTTTTATGCTGGAAGGGGACTTCTACTATCCGGAGACTGGGCAAGATGTAAGGATATTCAATAGGCTGGCTCCTTATAATAAGGTATCTTTCTGGTATACCTATTAACTTCACCTTCACTATTATATATACCTTTTAGAACTGGTAGGCCTTTCACTCCTGGCTTTATTGATAAGTAGCAGCTGAGTGAAACTATCTCCTAAAAAGATAAAAGACCATATCCTATAAAGAGCAGAGATAGGAAAAAGCATCTCCTATGTATACTGAACCTGAGCTTGCTTGTCTAGCCCTAGCTTTATCCCCAGCTTCCTGGGAAAGAAAGACTCCTTCCCACCTGGAAAAAGAAGACTTCTTTAAAACAAACGAACTCGTTGATAGGGATTCTAGAAAACTGGGATCCTTTTAGTGCTATCCTAATCCAAAGCACTCCAAGAGAAGAAAACATATTGAAGTCTTCCACCAAAGCAAAACCTATCGCAAAGGGGGGACAGGCCCCGATTGAGCAAGCATGTAGGGCAGTTGGACATCCATACCACGGAAAGATTGATTAATCTTTTCCATATCTCTTTTGATTTTCCTAAACATGATGGCTTGGAACTAGCACTCAATCTTATCCAATGTAAAGGGAACTGAGACTTTCATATACTATAACATAGCCGGATAGTCTAGCATATAAAAAAGAGGAAATAGAGTATACACTGGAAAGATAGCAGGTAAAAGAACTTGATTGAATTGGCTTGCTGGAAGATATGCCTTTTTGGCCTGAAATAAAGAATAAAGAAAAGAGTTTACCCATCTTTCCAACTTAGCGAGTAGTACAACACACAGAGAATCAATAGTATATTAACAGTGGAGCAGGCATCGGATAACCTTTACCCGTACCCAATAGCTGTCTTGACCGCGGAGAGAAGATAGGGGAAGAGCAGGGCATATTGTAGTAGTACTCAATAAGGAAGAAGGCCAAAACCTACATGCACAATCTATACACGGATAGGGGCACCAAGGGAAACACTTAGAAATTTCCTACTGGATTGCTTGCGTACTCTTGGGATTAGGACTGGACTGGTAAGGAGAAAGAAAAATAAGGGACAAGGGCGTACGTTGGGAGAGCTACTTCGTTCCTATGCCCTATATTTAGATTCTGTCTCGAGCGCTAGTAATAATTCGTTGCATCTAGTTATTTCAATTGAAAGCACGGGAAATCTTTGCACTTCGGGTAGCCTAACGTCTGTAGCTTCAAGCCTTCAAGTCAAATGCTAGCCAGTGAGGGAAGGAACAAGCAACGGATGAGCGAAAGAGAAAGGGGCGCTTCCACGCTTTTCTTGTACGTTTTCTGTTTGGGTCAGGAGATTCTTCTTAGTGGAAAATAGCCCTAGCTAGATGAACTCCCGGTGAAATAGCAGCGGCTTGGTCCCGAGTGTTTGAACTAATCCGAGTCTCTTGAGCTCTTTATGGCAGCTAGTCTAGATCGATTCCTAACAGGATTGGCAAATATTTCTTTGTTAAGATAGAGGATCGATTTCTCGAGCACTTTTATTGACCAAGCCGAAAGACAGATCTCATCACAGCACTTGCTTTCCCTACTAAAAGAGCGAAAGCAAAACTGAAAGAGAAAACTCAAAGGGATTTTCAACATGGTGATAGACATGAAATCAACGGGTTTAGAATCCTAGCGCACCGAACTAGGGCTATGAAAAGCAAGGCCGAAGGGAGTACAGTAGTTGATGTAGTTACCAAAATGAAGTAGTTCTCAAATAATGCATGGGTTGGATAACCCGTATTAGTTGTTGTGCTTCCTACTTTAAAGAACGAACTAAGGTAGAGCTATTAGAGATAGATTATTGGGTAGGTTCAAAAGTCTCCCCCTTTTTCTTCACTCGTCTTAGAGCTAGTTTCATACATAGTCTTTCAACACTTGATTCAACTGACCGAGACTAGCAATGACTAACTGACCAAGCTGATCCAGAAAGGAAGAGTAATAATGCACAGAAAGATAGAACCTAAGAGACAATAGACAGGCGAGAATGGAATGCTAAGAGAAAGAGACTAGTCCCCCTAGGGGATTCCAGGATAGAAAGATTCAATCTTTGCATTCCTTATCTTATCCGCGAACACGAATCAGAGATCTATCCACTATATGATAGAAGAGAATTGCTGTAGCGCAGCTACCATTCGTGTCGTGGCAGGGGGGAGAGTCTTAGCTTAGAAAGAAGACCTGTTTGCCTTGCTTGGCTCCTTTGCTTCCGACTGGCTTGCTTGCAACTGTTGGACAGCTACTGGATTCTCTCTCAGGAAAAGGAATTATTCCTTGATGGAAGCCTAGACAGTAAGATAAACTTGCAAAGAGAAGAACTTATTCGATAACAGCCGATTTTATAACAGACAGGGCAGGCTGGCTAGCTCATGCAATCAACGAAGAATTCCTTCGCCTTACTCTAACAAGTAAGCAAGTCAACTACCTTAGTAAGCTAGCTTTCTAAGCTAAGCAAGCCTAGTTCTCCTGGCACTACGGTAGGACGTGGATCGATCATGACGAGAATGGACTTCTCCGTAATTGAATAGAAGAGTAAAAGTCCAGTTCCCCGAGCTTTCTCCCTTCTCGACCAGACGAAGGATATATGAATTCAAGCGGGTAAGGGCTTGGCTTTACCGTATGTTCTCTCCTAATCGGGTCGGAGGCGAAGACTGGCTAAGTTCTTAGTGGTAGAGTGTTCATAGAAAAGAAGGCGTCGCCCAACGAGTGTTGGATGGACTTGGATGCTTAGGCAATTCAGTTGAACTGGATAGAATCTCGCTCATGGAGGAAGAGTACGCGCGCTAGCGCGCTACGGACAATTTTTCGGATCAGATAGCCGGCAACCAAAAAAACCCGGCACATCCAATTCCGATCAAGGAGGTATGGCTGAGTGGCTTAAGGCATTGGTTTGCTAAATCGACATACAAGAAGATTGTATCATGGGTTCGAATCCCATTTCCTCCGGCACGGAAGTGGAAGGAGCGGGCGAAATTACGTGAGAGAAAGAACCTCTTGGTGGAGTCCAGTCCCTCGGAGGACAGAATAGCACTACTTAGTGACTAGGAGCAGAGAGCCCATTGCGCGTTGTTTTTTTTTTACCTTTCTATAAGCAAGCTCCCTCCGGCCATCCAAGGGCTGGACGGCTCTCGGTTCTTGAGCATCATGTTGGGAGATTAGGCGGCAGTTTCAAGATCCTTTACCTTGAAGAAGAAGCGAGCCCTTTTAGATTTTAGAAAGGGCTTTTCCCTTTCTTCTTACTAGTAAGAAGGCACTATTCGATGAAGAAAAAAGAATTTAGGAAAGTGGTTCAGGTAGCTCAGCTGGTTAGAGCAAAGGACTGAAAATCCTTGTGTCAGTGGTTCGAATCCACTTCTAAGCAGGCGAGGGGTCCAAACCCGGGAGCGAGCCAGATTTGGAAATGAAAGCAAGTCAAAGAGGAAGCACAAAAATGTGAGCGCTCCTGCACTGTACGGTGGCGTCGCCCTCTCTTTCTGGAGGCAGATTGGAGAAAAAAGCGGCTTCGGATTGATTCTCGCGTCCTTGTGCCAAACAAAAAGGATGAGCGAGTTCGGTTCGAGTCTTCATCGATCGGGTAGATCTATATGCTTCGGAGGGTGAGACGAGGTGTAGCGTAGTCTGGTCAGCGCATCTGTTTTGGGTACAGAGGGCCATGGGTTCGAATCCTATCACCTTAATGTGATGGGCTGAAGTGCACAGCCCTGCAGCCTATGAACGAAAAAAACGCACATTTCGAGTCAGAATGAACTTTCTTCATTTTCTTATTCGAATTTTCTCATAGCAGCAGCATTTTGAGGACGTTTTCTAGGATCAGAAGGAATCGCTATAATGACCACAGGTATCAATATCGTCTTTTTTTTTTCTACTTTATAAAGAAAAGGGGCAATATTGGTCCGAAATGAACCCTCAATCAAGCTCCCTCTCAGATAGAGTATACTCGATTACTCGAGTTCGAGAATAGGGATCTCTCGATCCAGGAGCTGAAACATGACTGTTCTTCTCTCTTTCAACAAGTGCTTTCTGAGCATCCTGCCTTGGCCAATAATGCCGCCTACAGGACTAAGGAAGCTTTTATAGACTTCGTTGACGAGAAGCGGGACGAGCTCGACACCCACCTAGAGTGGACAGAAAGGGACCAGATCCATTTTTTGGAGAAAGTTGGGCAAGATATCAAAAAGCGGGGCGCAACGTCTATCTATATGAATCAAATACTTGGATGTGCGGAGTAAGAATTTGTATGGTTTCTTATTTGGAATGGAGGGAGAAGAGAAGGTGAAGCTACTCCCTGGGCTTGGCCTCAATGGCCTTGTTGTTTTGTCGAGAGAGGACCCGAACACCAGTCTAAGTGGTAAAAAGACCTCTACGTGGTCTAACATGGTATGAAGGAGCCGCATCTATCACATGGAAGGTCGTATCCGACCTTTCTAATGGTGAGCTTTATTTTGATCGTGCCAAGGGGGATCTAGGATGAATCGTTGAAGCCATGAAGCATTTTCACTCTCGCGCCGAAAAAGTATTGTATTCAACGTCGCCAGCGCGTACGTGAGGAAATTAGAGCCGATAAGGAAGCACAGAACCCTCGATAAGCCTTGGTAGAAGAAAAGATTGACTCGGTCTTTTACCTTGACAAGGCAGGTGCAAAAAGCATGAATGGATTAAGCAAGGGAAGCTTGTGCTGAAAGAAATCTTTCAAATGGAGGAACCTGACCTGCTCTTGCACTTGACGCCGGGTTTCGATCAATTCTTAATAGAACTGGATCAATTCTTAATAGAATTGGGGAGGTCCATTTCATTCTCTTACCTCAGAGAGGTTGTCGATTGAAGAATATGCTACGAATCGAATGTAGTCTCTTTCCTGTGCTTTGTGCCTTACCTTTCATGAATCAGGGGCTATAGCTCACTGGTATCTGATGCATGCACCTCTTGTGGGAAAGACCCACATTCCATGTTTGATAGGGAGTCAGGAGATAAGCCACCTTATGAAGGGTGCAGCCTTGTGGTTTGCGCCCTGGTAGAGGGGAGCTCATTCCACACATCTCTTTTTTCCCCTGTAGAAGAAGGACCAACATCAGGATGAGTCATGATTCACCAGCCTTGCCTAGCTAAGAGAGCCATCTTGAGAAAGATCACGAAATCCCATTCCCCCCTTTACCAAAGACATCACAGGAGGCCGCTCCGTAGATAGAAAAGGAATGACTAGCCCGGGCATCATCTATGTATAATTCTAACATTCTGAAGAGAACCTTTCCTTTTTGAAAACCTCCTAGGGACCATGGAAAGAGGGCATCCCATTTGATCCATACCTCCGCTTATTAATGGTTGCAGCTCCATTACCGGATTCCTACACTTGTCCACTTCGTTGTCTTTGCTTCAGAGATTCTCTTTCTATAAGCGAGCATCATGAGCGCTAAGACCTTTGATTTCGAAATATAAAATAAGGGCAAGAACAAGCCCTGTAGAGGAAGAATTGAAAGGATACCTGCTTGAGTTGAGTGAACGACCTAGGGTCCTTCTTCGATGAACTTCGTCTCTCCGAGAGAAAGGGCTTCTTATTCATTAGCGGAATCTGTCCCAACACTTTAATCAACCGAATCTACTTCTACTGAATCCACTATTGGGAACCGAATTGCCCTCATCCCGTTCCGATCCTCCGAATCTTAATAGAATTAGGCTCTACAGCTCGCAACATGGGCAGAAATAATCTCTCTAGCACGAGCAGCTCCAGGTCTGGAACTAGTAGATACTTCACGGCACAGCGTACAAGTTGAAACACTCCTAAAGAAGCCCTTTTTCGAGAGGAATAGGGACGGGAAAGAGGCTCGGGACCGGGGGAAGGAAGACTTCATTGAGTAGCCCCCCCTAAAGCAACGCACTATAAAGCGAATAAGGTTTATCCCACCATGGAAAGAGACAGATGTAAAGTGTTTCAAACTCCCCTGCCCCCATCCTTTGACCCTGCTTACTGGCTTGAATCCAGGGTAAGAATCAATTCCTGGAAAGGAAAGGCTGGAAATGAATGGTTTCCTAAGATGTCTTTTACCCAGAGAGAAAAAAGATTCTAAAGGGAAAAAAGAGATATCTTATATAGAGCCCTCTCATAGCAAGAAATCTATCTTAGAGCCTTCCCAGGTACTATACAGGCTTTCAAACTCACTATCTTGAGTCTTTTGCTCCTCTCCAGTAAGAAAACGTATGCGCTAACGAGCAAGAAAGGGCCCCATACAGATAGAGGCGTCTATAGCCTTGCCTCTGGCTTTGCCCCCTTATCCACTACGTCGATCCGGAATTGAACTTTCCCTAAAAAAAGGCTTTGCTGCTGCTAGCTCCGCCACTGAGTTGACTTTCACTACTGCCATAGGTCTCTCTCTATCCGGGTCCTCACCCTCCGCCGGAACTCTTGCGGGCTAGAGAGATGGAACAACTGAAGCTGCTCCCTCTGCTTCTGGAACTGTTAAAGGGTTGGGGGTATAAGGGGGATATACTAAGAATTCTTTCTCTCAGGAGGTTCAATCTTTCCCCTTAAGGAGCTCACCTTTCTAAGGAACTAATATGACTAAGAATCCTATTCTTAGCTAACAACAGAAGTAGAGATTTTGCTTGAATACCTCTGAGAGTCTCCAAGCAAGCCATTTCTATATTCTAGAACATATTTTCTTTCTAGTGCAGTAGCATATTTTCTCCTGGACAAGGATCTTTCCCTTTCCTATTCTTTCTTAACGAACTACCGGGCGTACCTTGCTACTGAAGTCTATTCATATCTAGCTTCACCAGCTGATTGATTCGGAGCTTACTATATAGCTCCTTGGGATGGGAGTTTGCTTCACCCCGTGTCCCTACAAGTCCTTCTTTTCTCATCGGTTTGAGTGAAAGTAGAAGTTGAATAAGGGTTGAGCTTCATCTGATACTTGATGAGTGGGAGTTGCTTTGATTGACTTTAGAATCTTTCTCTGGGAGAGCGAATCAAAAAGAGGGTCTTTTGATCAAAATTATAAGAGCTAAGCTTAGAGTTCATATTGAATCTTTTTTACCGGGTAAGGTACATTTCTTTACATCATAAGGATATAGCATTCTCACTTATCTTAAATATGTTTTTGAATATGTATAGCTATCAACCTAATAGATAGCTGTTTCCATTTAATATGTATCAGTCTTGGCCCCTTCATCCATTGCGGAGCCTGTGGGATGGGAGTATTAGAGGAATCCATGTGTTTAGGGTCTTATATGGGGCAATCCATACAAGGAAGAAGGAGCCCACTCGAACAAGCAACGGAGTGAGCGAAAGAACTTGATTGATAAAGGGGCGCTAACACTTACCAATTGAATTAAAAAAAAAGGAATGTGAGCTTACTATCGCCTGCTACAGATGCTTTACCGATGCCCCTCCCCTCCAAGCCTGTCTACTCTGGAAAACAAAAAAAAGAACTCCCTCCATCAAATCAACAGCCCCTTGTTGGCTGTTGGCCTGACCTAATTTGTTGATGGAAGGTCCTTGCTGCTTTGTCATCCAGAGCCCGGGGGTCCCCAAGGGGTGTTGATTAATAGGCCCTAATAGTCTTATTGGAAGAAAAAAAAGGTCCTCCCAAAATACCATGCAAGACAGTTGAATAAGGTGAGTGAAACATTGAAAATGGAGAAAAAAGCCCTTGGTTCGAAGGCAAGGACTCCAATCCGGTCACCCAAGAAATGGGGCTAAGAATGTCTTTCTAGAAGCACAGTGTACTATCTACTGTTCCTTCTTTCTTTAGTTATAGAGTAGACGGTTTTGAACGGAGAATGCAGAATAGAATCATCAGAATAATGGTATGATATTCCATCTAGCTGAGGTTGGCTTTCTCTCACCAGGAAAGGGGGAGACCAACAGATGAATGGGGGATTCAGTAGCACGGACACCATTTCCAAGGAATGGAAAGAAGGAACCACAACGTAGTCAACTAGAAGAACAGGCAAGGAAGCGGCACTCTAGAGGGGAAGGAATAAAAAAGAGCTCATTTGCTCATTCGCTTACACCCTTACAAGAGCACTTACAGGACAGGGAGAAAGACTAGACATATTTAAATGGGACTTTGCTACTGGTTAGCGAGTCAGAGACGATTACGAGGGCTCCCAACAAGACTATAGTTGCTAGTAAGATTCATGAAAGACATTTACACTACAGAAAATATGCTAGGCCTAGTACTGGTAGACACCTTATATCTATTAGTATTATTACTCGTAGTCTCCCGTAAGTTCAGGTACGCTTGGTATGAAACGTATTCCGTAGGCCCTTAGTCAAAAAGCAGGGAAGAGAGAAGCAACTCAAACTGTAATTGTAACTGGATACCCCTCTTCACTAGCCTCACTGGCTTCCACAGACTCAGGGGTTTAATGTACTACTGGAAATAAGATATGCTAGAATGGAATATGCTAATACAGGAGTCCCATCAATAAGGAAGGACTTCAATTCAACTGTTTCGATGGGACTAGGCAAATAAGCCACATCCAAGGGATCTAAAAAAGGGAAGTAAGAACTTGCTGGCTTTACTTGCTTTTGTAACACCCCAAAATTCACCCCTTTTTTTTTTTTTTTAAAAAAGCGGAAGCAATTAAATTAGAAACACTAAAAACCTGTGAATTCTGGGGATGTTACCGCCACACTTAGTACCAGACCGGTTCACTCCTACCGTTCCAGTACCAAGTGCTAAGGCTAAGAGAACAACTCATAAAAAATCCAAATTCTTAAATACAGTAATTCGGAACGTATAAGTATTTATTCAATTCAAAATACGAAGGTAGTTTTTCAGGGAAAAGAAATAACTAAAATCATAAAATTGTTTACGAGGTTTCCAACATAATTAAAAGAAACTGGAAATGAAATCTCGATGGAAAACCAGCCACTCCACTCTGAAACAGATTCGGTCCGATCATCACTCAGCCCCACCTGATGTCCCATAGACATCTATCGCATCAAAATAAACATCTCCTACCTGCAGCAAGTCAGATGGGCCTTCTACTCGTGGGAATGAGCAGCACCCATGAAAAGGGTGATCAGTATGCTACGTACTGAGTAAGGTAACCGAATACTAAGGCCAACACATTCACACATCAAATCACACAGACAATAGACATCATAAAATTCCAACTACACATGTGAAACATCAAAGCATATAATGAAATCCATAGTATAATATCAACAAGTCCACATATCAGGTCCAAAAAGATCTGGATTAATGGTTTAGTCTTTCTTTCATCGTAAGTCGATACACGTCATGCTATTTATTCAATCCATGCGAGTACAGGAACACCCCACTATTATAACCGGTGGGCCGGTCACACATAGAGCATCATGCCCTAACCACTATTATTACCAGTGGATCGGTCACACATAGGGTACAACCCTAACCACTATTCCTGACCGGTGGATTGGTCTGGTTCCTGCTCGCATGGTGTTCCACTGTAAGTAATTAGTATCTTTTAAGAGCTTTAACGATTCTGGTTTGTGTTTATTGAGCTCGAGTCATCCCACTATTTTTACCGGTGGGCCGGTCACATATAGGACCTCATGTCCTAACCACTATTATTACCGGTGGATCGGTCACACATAGGGTAAAACCCTAACCACTATTCCTGACCGGTGGATCGGTCTGGACTCGGCTCAATAATCTTCCACTTTAAAAGATTAGTGTCTTAAATATTTTATTCATAAATATTTACCATGCACATACATTTGCCCATTCATAAATACTTACCATGCACATACATTTGCCCAGACATGCATGACTAAACCCATGTAAACCACACCTCCATGTAACCCTAGCTCCCATGCAAACTCTAACTCCACGTAACTACACTTACATGCAAACCCTA
Organism: Tamarix austromongolica; assembly: GCA_039764185.1. Lineage (NCBI taxonomy): Eukaryota > Viridiplantae > Streptophyta > Magnoliopsida > Caryophyllales > Tamaricaceae > Tamarix > Tamarix austromongolica. The sequence goes on from CM077813.1 coordinate 100,198,828, forward strand.
GCTCCCATGCAAACCCTAACTCCACGTAAACATACTTCCATGCAAACCAGAATACCATACCATATTACGCAAAACCAATACCCATACCATATTATGCAAAACCCTAACACCATACCCCATTTTATGTAAAACCCTAACACCATACCATCTCATGCAAAACCCTATCACCACATTGTTACACTACCCATCATTATTTTACAACCCTAACATGCATGTCTTAAGGCCACATTGCATATCATCACTTACAAATAAAACACATCCCATATAACAACCCAAGATCATACATGAACTCCACATCATATCATATACAACATAATTAATGATGATAACATAGAATACATGGCATATGCAACACATAATACATATAGACATACAATGGCCTTAGTAAACCCTTACCTAAAATTTCACCGGTCTTGGAGCAAGTTCCTATACCACTTGAAGGCTTGGTTTGGGCTTACCTACTATGAAAAAATACTAGGATTAGGTTTTCTCTTAAGAATGCTATTATTTCTAACTTATCCCAAGACCTTATTTTTAATTAAAAATTATTATATTAAAATTAATAATGAACTTCAAAACAAAAAGGTGATATAAGGGTTTCTACCCTTCACCAAAATAATAGTATAAAGATAAAATAATACTAATAATAATAATAATAATAATGATAATAATGATAATGACTAAATGTTATAATAAAGGTAATATTACTAATGGTTAATAAAAGTAGACTTAAAAATTCTGAAACACCAAAGTGTGAATATTAATATAGCAATAGGGTCTCATATTTTTCCAGAATAAATAATAACATAATAATAGTAATTATTCTAATAATTATAATAATAATAATAATAATAATAATGATGATGATGATAATAATCATAAAATAATTCAATTAATAACTTAAAATTCGAAACTAATAATAAAATTATTTTATTACTACTTCCTACCCTGCAAGTAAAATTTAGTATAACTATTATATTAAATAATAATATTATTGTTAGCAAAGAAATAATTATTATAATCCATTAAATACAAATAACTAAAGTAATAACATAATAATTTACAATAAATAGGAAAAAAGGGTTAAGATGGTCTAGGGTTTCACCTTGAGTTGACAGGAAGTGGCGGCACCGGCGGTGGTGCACGGCGGTGGCCGGAAAATGGGTCTAAGAGTGAAAAGATGAAGCACAAGAGAGGAATAGCAAGGGAAAAATTAGAATAAGGTTATGGTTCGGTAGAGGAGGATTATATGGAGTTTTTGGGTGGTTCAGATGGCAGTGGAAGTGGCGGAAACGGCGGCGGACGGCGACTTAAGGGTTTCGGGATAAAAATTCAGGCGAGACAGGCAGTCAATTTGGCACGGCTATGGAGGCCCGTGCAAGAAGAATCGAGAGGTGAAAATGGTTTAGTTAATTAGAGTGAATTTCAGGGAAGAAAAAGAAATGTTTCGGTGGCGCTGAGGTTGGCTAACGGTGGAGAAATCGGCGTCTAAAGTCTCGGTGGTGGCAGCCTTCGTCGAGGGTTTTCGGGGAAGAAAATCTTCCACAACTCCTACCACGAGGCTATTTATAGATTGAAGATGGTATAATAGGGTTTTGGGGGTTGGCAGGAAGCTAGAGGGTGCGAGAATTTGGGCAGCCGGCGGCGGAAAACGATCGGGTATCGTTTGGTATATTTCGGAATTTCGCGAGGCTGGGGAGAGGAAACGGGCGAGATTTAACGCCGAATAATTATGCAAATTTATTTCTGGAGTTAAGAGGAAGACAATGAGGCAAGAAACGGCCGGTATTAATCACCGTATCCGGAGATGCCATTGACGGGGTCGAAAGGTGCAGCAGCGTCGACGGAGGAGGAAGGAGGAAGAAGGAAGAAGGAAAGGAGGCGGACCGGTCGGCCGGGGAAAAGAAAAGAAAAGGGGAGAACCGGGCAGTTCGCGCGCCGGTTAGGCCCTCACTTATCGACACGCAGCATCTCGACATTAAATCGTCCAAAACGACGCGTCTGGGAGCACGCAGGAAGAAGGCCAGCGACGCTGGGCCGCGGGAGAAGAAGAAGGAGAAAAAAGAAGAGGATTGGGCCGCGCCAGGCCCAATCGGCGAAAGAAGGAGGAAGAAAGAAAAGAAAGAAAAGGAGAAAGGAAAAAGAAAGAGGAAAAAGGAAAAAGGAAGAAAATAAGGATTTGGGTTTAAATAAATTAATTAGAATATTTTGGGTATTTAATATAAAATATTTGAATAAAATAATATTTAAATCCCTTTTTAGACTAAATTAGGATTTTTAAAAGATTTTCCATAAATTCCATTTTAATTAGCAAAACCCCCCTAATTTTCTTCCATTAAATTATTTACAAAATTAAAATTAATTTAAAACTATTTTCTCCTCATTATTTTAAATAAAATAATTTATTTAGTTAATTTCTAAAATAAAATCCTTAATTAGCTAAAATACCCAATTTCTCTTAATTAACATACTTATAAATTTATTCTTGATTTTTCCTAATTAAATTCCTTTTATTTTAAATTAAATAATTAATTTAATTAATTTTATTATAAGAAAACCTCATTTAAATATAATATTTAAGATTAGAATTTTTCGGGGCATTTCAGCTTTGCCTTTAAAAGAAGTTATGGTTACACTTCCCCTTTCTGGCTTGCTCATATCATAAAATCACTTTCTTTACCTGGCCGGGAGAAAGCATTAGCAAAAGGAGCCTTCCAAAATAGATTACACAAGCGCTTAGGCAGGACCCGTATCGACCTTATACATAGACCTTAGCATTCTCAATAGCTGCAAGGGATTACCTTCAAACTGCAATAGGCTGAACTGGGAATATCTTCTCTTCACTGGAAACTGGATCAAAGGCTGTAAGAAAAATATATATCTCTTTATAAATATAATTTATATAGAGCCTTAGTACCAGGCACCAGAAAGAAATTGACTGGGGCTTCCTTCACTCAATCACTTAGGAATGACTTCAAAATGTTAGACCCTTAGTAAGTAGAGGACTGAGACGACAAGAACCCTTTTCTCTTTGTCCCTAGTTGTTTCCACTTGATTATTTATGGAGTTCAAATCAAATGGTTTATACCCGCCCTGCTGGATTGAAATGAAAGACTGCTGCTCCTTTTCAATATTCCTCCTTGCCTGGTCATGCTTTCAAACTGGCTCGAAGACATTACGAATAAAAGAGCGAAGCACTAGAACTACAGATTACATTTGCTTTATAGGGGCACGCTCCTAAGCTAGCTTTCACACTATCTTAAAAGAAAGATAACTGTCGATACATCTCTAAGGTAAGGCTTTATCACAGGAGGGAGGAGGGATTGCATTTGCCATTGACCTCTTACCTATTAGATTTGATTTGACTATCCCCACCAGAGAAAAAAGAAAAGGGGATGCGCTTATCGATGGCTTTTTTCTGGCCTGGTAAGGCGCTAGAAAGCAATTGGATAGACTTACCTCTTGACTGCATTTACAAGGGCTTATCTTAGTACTGGTCTGGTTTGGAACTGACTGCAATCGAAATGAAAGGAACTAGCCTGCAAGAGATTAGGAAAAGCATTAATTAAGAATGCTTTCTAAATGATAGTACTTTATTTAAGATAGGACTTACTGTTCACTCTTACGCTAGGTGGTACTGGTAGTGCTTTAGTATCGTTATTTAGTATATTATGGTTAGTCCTGTTTTTTTATTAACGGTATACCTCTTCTCTTATGCCTCCTTATGCCCGGGAGAACTCTTATGACTCGTATCCAGAGCCGGAGTATGGTATGAAATGCTACTAATTACAGGTAGATCCCTTATTACTGGTCTGCAACCGCATCATTACCTTGCTGGATGAAATCATGAGAGCGAAGCGAGAAGGCGCAAGAACAGGCCTGCAAAAGATTAGGATAGCACTTAGAGCGCTTAAGACTAGATCGAAAGGCTGGAAACTTGACTCAAACTTCCAATAGAACTCCCAGAAATGAAAGTTGCAATTATAATAAGAATTACTGCTTGCCTATAACCTGCAAGCTTGCCGGATTGCCTAAGAGTGTAGGAATATTCTTATTATATTGGCTTGATCACTTTCTAAAGATCCTCAAGAAAATAGGCTTTATAGCTATTCTTTGATTCTGTATTCTCGCCTAGAGATCTCACTTCTTCCCTCAGCTGTATCGAATGGAAGTAGGACTTTCCTTAAACGAGTTTGATCACTGGCTTGCCCCTTAATTTGAAATAGTGCTTCCTTCTCTTCTAATGGTGTCACTGGCCACAAACTCGCGGGAATTGCTTAAGGAGATTACCCTAGCACTCAAACTATAACGGGTACTCCAATAGGCACTGTCCTTAGGACTGCGGCTTACAGAAAGGAATATTATATAGGCGGGGTTGGGGCTTTCTTTAGTGCCTAATGGCCCATATTCCAAGAGTACTTCCCTGGCTTTCTTGGTGGAACTTGATTACAGGGAAGGCTCAATCGCTGGAAGGAAAGTCTCACGGGATGTAACAGAAGTCCCACGGGATAGAGGGCAACTCATACTGTAATTGGATAAACTTACCACTTCAACTATATGTATAGCCCTTAGTACTATAAAGAAAAGCATTCTTCGAAACTCGTATGGAAATGACTACAAAAACTCGGATGGATATCGAATGGAAGCACGACTAACACTGGCTTTAAGAAAGACGAAGACTGGCTTGCGTAAGAGAACTGCTTTTTGGCAGGGAACTAGCTAAAAGAGAAGCTCGCCTGGAAACCTCGTATGGGCCATCGGTAACTGGCAATGGTTCGCAGGTAGCAGGACTTCTTTTTAGGATTGTATTGAAGCACTTACCAATGAAACTGGCTGGCTTTGAAATTCCTGCTTCAAATTGAAAGACTCCTCCAATCCAAGGTCCAAGGGGCGCAGCGGGAGACAACTCCAATTATACTCGGTGAGGGACTTTGACTTATCCTGGAGCTATCTACTCCAACTGGATGGCCAATGGCTGAAAATGGGTAGGAGGGAACTGCAACTAAAACCCCAGTAAGGCAACTTGAAATGTATGAAATATAGGCTAGAAAAAAATCAGACAGATAGTCCTCTTGAGCCACCCACCCTTAGCTTGTTTGGTTTGGACCCTTACGTTCGGTACACTCGTTAGGAAGCGAAGGGCTATAAAAAAAAGACTGCTTTCCAACTCACTAGCTTTCAAGTAAGGCTCTCCTAATGGCTCGTCCTATAGGAAAGGGGATATACCATAACCATAGGGAAGTAAAGGTGCGATAAATAAATTTTTTCTGAGCGTATATAGTGGTATAGTCCTTAATGCGTAGGAGCAAGAAAATGGATGCGCATTACTAAGCAAGAAAGGGGTTGCGCTTCTTTGTTTGCTAGGCTTTCGCACCTTTATGTAGTCTTAATCCACAGCGGACCACCGTCCGCCTCTATAGTTCGGCTAAGCTATTTCATAACCTTAGTGTAGTCTCAATCCATAGTTGATCGTACCTTAGCGTAAATGTTAGGCTTCATTCCGTAGTTTCATTTATTCATTGAAACATAATTCATTCAAATGCTTATATATCAGCATCCACTTCAACCTATTTTGGATGGGTTCTCCCGAGTGCGAAACTTTTTTTTTTTTTATGAAATAACTAATATAGGAGAATGAAAAAGAACAATTTAGAATGGTGTCTACCTTGATTTCATTTTATACGAGCATCAAATCAAACCAGTCGGCTATTTCATCTCTTTCTAATCCTCGCTATAGGAAATGAACCCGCGAGCGGCCCTTCTCTAATCAAGTTGCAAGCCCCCTTATAAGTAGCTTTCTTTTCTCCTTGGAAGTAGATTCCCCAGTCCTATGACGGTAAGTAACAGGGACATCCTTCCTTATTATTCGGATTAGTGGGAGGCTGGCTTTCTGGTGGGGCTAAGTTCGACTCACTTGAATACTGAGTTCCATCCCACTTTGAAATCCTTTCTAGTCTGGAAAGGGACCGCGAATCTAGCCACCACTTTCTCTATTTAAAGAAAAAGAAAGAGGTCCTTGCTTGATTGAGGAAGATAACTAAATACCTTCAACCGCGTTCCCTTACTTTCAAGGGATTAAGCCACTATCAAGGCAGGAAAGAGACATTAGCATACTTGCTATCACAAACTAGATGCTTACAGTCCTTTTTCCTCTCCCAGTGCAGTAAGTAATAAATAAATCTAGAAAGAAGATATTCTCTAGCCTAGAGGAAAGAGAACAACTAGGATGAAAAGTATTACTAATCTTGATATAGTGACACAGGATGAAAGAATGTAACTAGGATAAGCGTCCGGTTAGAACCATGGGAAGATTAGAATGACCTCACTAGGAACCTCATTAAAGATAGATATCTACCTTAGAGAGCTTACACAGTCAATTGATCTATCCTAGGTTGAGGAATCCAGGAAGAAGGCTTTCAAGAAGAGATTCGCTCCTAAGGAGGAAGGACTCATATCGAAAGGGCTTACAGGAACCTATATCTGAGAGCTTGAACTGGCCTTTGGATGGAAGAGAAATGGCATTAGAGCCCCTCTCTCTCTGAACAGAAGAGAACAACCACAAAAATGAGGAAACTCGTAGAGGGATGTTGATTCGAGCAGGCAGCAATACAACATCGGCAGCTTTCTTTCGCTCATACTGCCAATCAGCTATTACCTTCTGGCTTTCTCTTCTCGGGGCTTGAAAGAGCTAATTCGTTCTTAGCTGTACTAGCTTCTTAGAAAAAGACTAAAGGGAACTACCAGACGATGTTAGATAAAAAGAAAGAAGAAGATCGTCCGCTGCATATCATCCGCTGCGCTTATCTTCTTTTAGTTCAATAGCCTAGCTTCCTACTAGCAACTCGGTCAGATGGGAATGCCCACTACAAACTACCTAGGGAAGAGATTCTATTAGTTAGGTTAGCTCGTTAACAACGTCTATAGGTTTAAAAATTCCTCTAGTTGCTTTTTTTGAGTTCCTCTCCAAGTAGTTCTCTTTCTTTTATCATACTACTGGACGAGAAGACTATAGATAGATGTAACGTCCGATACGGTTCTTATCGTCCGTTTTTCCTCTATCCTAGTGCTTCTATTTTCCCTAGCCTTCCATTCCAGTGCTGGTAGTTGAATAAGGCCAGGCCAATATGAGCTGAGCTACTATTAGCTATCTTTGCCTTCCTTTGCGAGTATCCCAGTAGGAGTAGTAAGCTAGGGCCAAGTAAGTAAGATGGAACTCATACCTGTAGTTTTACCCGGACTGGCCTTCCTGCACTTTTTCGCGATGCGCCTTATGGTGACCAATGCTGGAGATTCGTTTCACGCCGTAAGGCTGAACGCGGATAGGAACTAGAAGTCCTCAAATGCGATTAGACCAGATGGGAATGGTCGAAGCTCAGCATCTTGCACTTCAGAGTAACCACCTGAAACTACCGTTTATCGTCACCTTGGCTTATGGCTCATTAACCATGACCACTTGCTGCTTTGTTGAAGCCTCACTTCTAGCTCTATCTCCACATCGATGAAAGAAGAGTACCAAATGTTCGTATGGCTTAGCCAAGACCAGAACAAAAGAAGGGACAGACGCTTGTGCACACAAAATCTACATTTTCTTATCCGCACTACCTTAGAGTAAGCTAATGCCTTCACTCCATTTCTTGGAAAAAATCCAACGGGGCATCACAAACCAACAATGGCGGATATCGATCAATTGGGAATGAAAAAAATCGCTTCTAAGAACTCTTCAAACTAATGGCAACGTACACTTACTTATACAGAATGGGTAAGATACCTTTTCCCAAATGCTGACAGCTGCGATGCATGCGTGCGTGAGTGGCCTCAGGCCTCGGGTGATATAATAAATAAAAGGCCTACGCCCAGCAACGGATAAACCAGTATAGGTCGTGGGAGTAGCAAGGTACATTCGAAAGCCAGATGTTTATCTCCCTCTAAAGACGGCTTCATGATAAAACTGGATGAATTAACTACCAGGCCGCTTTCCAACTACTGAAATGGGATCAACCGCAACCATTGCTACCTTCACTGGCATACTTCACACTGGAATCAGAAAATGCGCTATAAACGTAATCTCATTGATCACGTTAGGCCAGCCAAGCAAAAAAAGAAGAATGAATGAATAAGAAAGAGAAAGAAAGAAGACTACTTCGTCTTTGGTCACTATCATTAAGTCAACAACACACTTCCCGCAGCTAGCGCAGGGACAGCAACCTAAACCTAAATCGCATCAGCAACTGAACTCGGTATTTGAAGTTCTGGGCACAGTGACTCTTTCGAAAAGTTCCTCTTTTCTTTTGAGCTTGACCAAAAACACCAGCAGGAGCTTCAATCGCAATCGTCATAATCGGAATAGGCGTATTGGCCTATAAGAATAACCTTGTCTAGAAGTTCTGAAGCTCGTACTCGTCTCTCCTCGTATTTTGAATAGGCAACACGCGCACAAGAAAACAAAGGAACTGGGTGCAATAAGGAAATTTTTTATGCTTGCTTGAGCGGCGGCTTGGCTCGTTGTTTCTGGACGGTTTTTTCTTTTTTTTTTTGCAGTTTCTGAACAGTCACATTGCCCTGATCCAACTCTTATCTGGTCTTCTCCATTTCTTTGTTGATCAGATTCACATAGATATTTGCTTGTACAAGTTCTGCATAAAGTTCTTTTATCTGTTGCCTTTCTTTGAGATCAAATAGAATATGTTTCTTTCCCAACTCACTCATCCGGTCTTTTGTTAACAACTCCTTCTTCTCGGCCAGCCGCTTGACTTCTTGCACCGCTTTTTCATGGACTTCCCGTAAGGTTTGTTCTTTTTGGGTTTCCCGGTGGAATTCCAAGTCATTTCTTTATTCATCTTCATTTCCAAGGCTTGTTTGACTCTTGCAATTAGAGGCTCCATTATGAACCCGTATGAATGAACACCCTCCAAGCTGGTCTCATTTCTATTTGAAGTAGTTCATCCAGTGGACTTTGAGCGCTCTCTCGATAAAGAGAGGAAGTCCTCTTTCAACACCTATTCTCATTCATTGTAACATTTCCCTTTCTCTGATTGTCGCGTTCTCCCGGACGTAACTTGGATTAGCCAGGTATTTGACATTCTCTAGCCTGGGTTCAGTTTTTTCTGCCTTATTACCTAGCTCAGTTGTTGTTGCTGCTTGGGCACTTGGTTGAATTGGTACCTCAACAGCACTTGTCCTTGCATGGGCCCCGTCTCCCATTGGTGCGCTGGAGACGTCTGTATCTTTGGCTTCCTTCTTCTGAGTCAAATAGATCAAACATGTGAATGAAGATAGATTTTCGGAGGATTAATCAAGGTTTGCTCTGTGAAGATAGATTGACCCCCTTCTTCTGACCCTCCTCCCGGATAGGTGCTTTTTCTTTTTACGAAACCGGTTGAGAGGGCTCCCCGAGTTCCGCTTTTCTGGCTTCTCTCGCTGTTTCGGGAAGCTGTTCCACCGGTTGAGTGAGAGTCGAGGTGGGGAAGATCGCTTATTCCTTCATCCCAGAATGCATCTAAGATTGCATCTACAGTTGGTTGAGTGCTCGGATGATCTGGGACTATTACCGGGGAACCTATGAAAAAATGCTTCGCTTGCCTTAGCCGCTATCAAGTGATTACAGCGTGGGTGCTAAGATTGACTAGGCGAAGAACTAAATGGATCACTTCACTTGACCCAACCTTTCGATTGCTAAACAACATCTGATCTGATTACAACAGTGGAGGCTATAGTCGGGGATTCTTCCAACTCCGGTCTCATAGGCAGTAGGGTAAAGCTGTGTGAAATTCCAACTTCCTTCGGTATAAGAAGCAGCTACTTTTGGCTTATTTGGGGCTTTTCAGTAAACAAAGGCTTTCATAAGTAACTCGCCTTTTTCTAGGATTCCTTGCTTTCATCTGCTAGCGGGTGAGCGCCTGTTGGCTTTCTTTCATATTCGAATTAGGTACCTTTACTCTAGCCTCCCAATCGTGCTTATTGCCTGCTACATATGGTTGATCTAACAATTCCTTACTCGCTGGAATTCAAATGAGTCTCAAATGAAGTTGAATCTGCGAATCGTCTTCTTATATACTCTCTAACAGCTCATGAAAATGAAAGAAGATCGGAGAATCGTCTGGAAAATGGTCTTCTTTTTCTAACCCTAAGGTCAGAAGAGGATAGTCCGAAATTCCCGTAAGGGACAGACAGGGTGCATCCGAGCAGGGATAATAGTCTAAGAGGAGGTAATTGCAAGAACAGGTTTCACAGTGAAGAAAGGTAGAGATTCATCCCCTCTTCTTCTTCTTCGAGAATCCGCAGCAATAGATGAGACTTTTGGGATTGAGTTGGTGGAAGCTCTCTCTGTCGGTATTACCGTCGGTCAGTGACTCTTGCCTTTAGTATAGTATGAATAGGCATGTGCCATGAGAACGAAATGAGTCCCACAAACAACTTACACTATTCTTCCTATTCACATAGCCCTTTCTTGTGCATCATAGGCTGTCGGTCCTTGCTTCTTAGCGCTTCGTGGGTAAACCAGGCTAGGTCCTCCCACTTCTTCAAATCGGGGCTTTTATCGAGATAGAAGGACAGAGAGCAAGGAGCGAAGTGCTAGACGAGAGTTTGGTCACATAGGCCGCTTAGGCTCTTTGTAAGAGTAGGCTGCTTATGTCATTATCTTTTTCCTCTTCTGCCCTTTAATAGGGTGTGCACGTTCAAATAAATATGAGAGAAAAAGAATAAGGCTTACTAAGAAGGAGATCCCTTGTGTACGAACTAGGGCTATTCAAAGACTGTCCAAGAAGAGATGACTGGTAAAGTCTTTTCCTTTCTGTGTTCTGTGGGATTACCCTTTGTCATAGAAAGAACTTTCACTCAATAGTCTAGCAACTACCTTTACTGGTCGAAAGAAGACTAGTTGCCCTTTGTAACACCCCAAAATTCACTATATTTTTTTTATAAACGGAAGCAATTAAATTAATAACACTGAAAACCTGTGAATTCTGGAAATGTTACCGCCACACTCAATACTAGACCGGTTCACTCCTACCGTTCCAGCATTAAGTGCTAAGGCTAAGAAAAATGACTTGAAACATTAATAAATAATCCAAATTTATGATTACGAAAATCAATTACGTACTGTTCCTTACACAATCCAAAGTACGAGAATTAGTTCATCGAGAAAGGAGATAACTGCAATAATAAAACTGTTTCCTGATTATTCTCTTAAAAATTAAAGGAAATGGAAATAAAAATCTCAAGGAGAGCCGGCCACGTCACTATGGAAACAGGTCCCGCCCCATCATCACTCGACTCATCCTGATGTCCCATATACATCGATATCATCATAAAAGACATCTCCTACCTGCAGTAAATCAGATGGGCCTTCTACTCGTTGGAATGAGCAGCACCCATGAAACGGGTGATCAGTACGCTACGTACTGAGTAAGGTAACCAAGCACTGAAGCCAACACATAAGCATAGAGATTCATATATAGAACATAACAGAGGCATAATCACGGTAACATAATATCGTACGAACAATCGGGTAGATACTTAAAGTCCCAAAAAAAAATCCAGATTAATTACTTAATTGATCTTTTATCGGAAATCGATACACATCATGCCTTTTATCAAATCCATGCGAATACGGGAGCCCCCACTATTATTGCCGGTGGATCGGAGGCACATAGGGTATCATACCCTAACCACTATTATAGCCGGTGGATCGGACACACATAGGACTACGCGTCCTAACCACTATTCCTGACCGGTGGATCGGTTGGCCCCGGTTATCATGGTGTTCCACTGTAAGTAATTAGTATCTTTTAGGTACCTTGCAAACTATGGTTTATTTTTATTGAGCTCGGGAACCCCCACTATTATAACCGGTGGATCGGTTTCGCATAGGACATCATGTCCTAACCACTATTATAGCCGGTGGATCGGTCACACATAGGGTAACACCCTAACCACTATTCCGAACCGGTGGATCGGTTGGTCCCGTCTCAATGATCTTTCACTTTAAATGATTAGTATCTTAAGTATCTTATTCAACAACTTCATCCTAGATAATACCCTAGATATGCATGATCAACACTATACAACCCTAGCTCCACGTAAAATACTCTTCCAATCAAACCCTAATCCCCACACAAACCATACTCACATGCGAACCCTAACTCCATGTAAAACATAGTTCCATGCAAACCTTATCTCCCATGCAAACCCTAATTCCACGTAAAACATGTTTCCATGCAAGCCCTAACTCCTATGCAAAACCCTAACTCCACGTACAACATATTTCCATGCAAATCCTAACTCCCATGCAAAACCCTAACTCCACGTACAACATATTTCCATGCAAATCCTAGCTCCCATGCAACCCATTTTCCATGCAATCCCCACTTTTAGGCAAAACCCTAATCCTCATACAAAACCCTAATCACCAGACAACCTCATGCGAAACCCTAATCCATGCAACTCCCTATCAATATTTTATAACTCCATCATGCATATCTTGAGGCCACATTATACAACAATAATAACATAAATGTACACATAATTCTCATGTCATCCTTTATCCACACCAACATACTTCAATTTCATACTCATGCTGTATAAACAACAACTATACAATATTCACACAAGAGACACTATAATTAACACCATATGACATGCATAGCGTAAAATCACATAATTTAAGTATGGCCTTAGCACCCCTTACCTGAAATGTCACCGGTCTTGGAGCAAGCTCCTATACCTCTTGAGAGTTTTGAAAAGGCTCGCCTACTTTGGGAGAAATACTAGGATTAGGCTTTTCCTAAGAATGCTATTATTTCTAAATTATCCCAAGACCTTATTATTATTTTTTTAAAAAAAAATATTATATTAGAATTTACTCTACAACATACTAGTAGAAAATAAAACTAATGCAATTCAAAATACAAAGGGTGATATAAGGGTTTCTACCCTTCACCAAAATAATATTATAAAGATAAAATAATACTAATACTAATAATAATAATAATGATAACGACTAAATGTTATAAATAAAGATAATATTACTAATGGTTAATAAAAGTAGACTTAAAAATTCTGAAATACCAAAGTGCGAATATTAATATAACAATAGGCCTTATACTTTCCGGAATAAATAATAACATAATAATAATAATTATTCTAATAATTATAATATTAATAATAATAATAAGAACGATAATAATCATATAATAATTCAATTAATAACTTAAGATTCAAAACTAACAATAATATTATTTTATTACTACTTCCTACCCTGCAAGTAAAATTTAGTATAACTATTATATTAAATAATAATATTATTGTTAGCAAAGAAATAATTATTATAATCAACTAAATACAAATAACTAAAATAAAAACAGAATAATTTACAATAAATAGGAAATAAGGGTTAAGATGGTCTAGGGTTTCACCTTGAGTTGGCAGGAAGTGGCGGCACGGGCGGTGGTGCACGGCGGTGGCCGGAAAATGGGTCTAAGAGGGAAAAGATGAAGCACAAGAGAGAAATAGCAAGGGAAAAATTAGGATAAGGTTATGGTTCAGTAGAGGAGGATTATAGGGAGTTTTTTGGTGGTTCAGATGGCAGTGGAGGTGGCGGAAACGGCGGCGGACGGCGGCTTAAAGGTTTCGGGGAAAACAATTCAGGCGAGACAAGCAGCGAATTTGGCACGGCTATGGAGGCCCGTGCAAGAAGAAACGATGTTTGAAAATGTTTTAGTTAGTTAGAGAAAATTTCAGGGAAGAAAATGGAATGTTTCGGTGGCGCCGACGTTGGCCAAAGGCGGTGAAATCTGCGTCTAAAATCTCGATGAAGACAGCCCTCACTCAGGGTTTCGGGTGAGGAAAAAAAACCAAAGCTCCCATAATATAACTATTTATAGATGGTAGATGGGATAATTGGATTTTGGAGGTCGGTAGGGAGGTATTAGGTTCGGGAATTTGGGTGGCCGGTGGCAGTAATTGGGCGGCCGACGTTTGGTTTGCTTCGGGGTTTCGCGAGGCTGGGGAGAAGAAACGCGCGAGATTTAACACACGACAATTACTCCAATTGATTCCTCGGGTCAAGGGGAATTCAAAGAGACAAGTAACGGTTGATTAAAGCCGCTGCAGCCGGAGACGCCATTGATGGGGGCGAAGGTTTCATCGCAGCGACGGGGAAGGACGGAGGAAGAAGGAAGAAGAAAGAAGGTGGGCCGGTCGGCCGAGGAAGGAAAAGAAAGGGAAGAACCGGGCGGTTCGCGTGCGAGTCGGGGTTGTTTAAATGGAACGACGAGCTTCGACGGAAACGGAGCCAAAACGCGGCGCTGAGAAAGGAGGCTGAAGGGCGACGGCCGCGCGGGCGCGGGCTGGGCCGAGGAAGGAAGAAAAAAGAAGAAGACTGGGCCGCAACTGGCCCAGTTCGGGGGAAAAAGAAGAGGAAAAAGAAAAAGAAGAAAAAGAAAGGAAAAGGAAGAAAGAAAAAGAAAAAGGGAAAAAGAAAAGAGAAAAAATAATTAGGTTAGGGTCAATTAAATTAATCTAAATATTTAGGACATTTAAAAATAATAATATTTAAATAAAATAATATTTAAATCTCTTTTTTGGCTAAATTAGGATTTTTAAAAGGTTTTCCATAAATTCCATTTTAATTAGCAAAACACCCTAATTATCTTCCATTAAATTATTTATAAAAAAAATAATATTAATTTGGAACTATTTCCTCCTTCTTATTTTAAATAAAATAATTTATTTAAATAAATTCCCAAATTAAAATCTTTAACTACCTAAAATATCCAAATTCCTCCTAATTAAAATACTTATAAATTTATTCTTGATTTTCCCTAATTAATTTCCTTTTATTTTAAATAAAATAATATACATAATTAAATTTTATAATAAAACCTCATTTGAATATACTATTTAAAATTATAAATTTTCGGGGTATTTCACCCTTCTTCTCTTTGTCCAATCATTCCCTTTGATAAAGTCCCAGAGCCTATTCTTGTAAACAGCTTTTTTTTGTCCTAACTGCGCATTTTTCTTCTATCAAAGAGCTTGGTTTCGATGAGTAGGTCCGGAAAGAGAGTGAAGGCGATACCTCCCTAATAGCCGTCACTCCACCTCTTTCTCTTTTTCATGTGAAGGGGGTGCTTTCCTTACAGGTAGTGACTAGACCACTTACATATCGAACAGATTGAACCCTCAATGGAGTAAGTACGATATGACCTAGGAACAACCATAGTACCGAACTTGTATAATCAGTAGACTGTTAAGAAAATGATTTGATAGATCCTTTGGATCACTGCGGGGATCCCTTTGCTCGTTCCCAAAAGAGTCAACCTTATGTCGTCTGTTATCCACACCAGACCAAGATATTCACTCAATCACAGTAGTTAGGCACTACTGTTGAGAGCATGAATATGAGGTGAACTGCTATATAAAGAATATCCTATGTACACTGTGCCAATGAGGTTGCCTCTTTGGACACACCTAATCTAGAAGTGAACTATTTAAGTAAACGTCAAACTGTAATGATAATAAGCTCAGATGCGCGAGTTCCTCAACCCTTGTTTGCACAGAGGAAAGAGTTGGTGCCAAAAAATCAAAAAAATGCCAACAGACAGATGTTTGAGAGAGTGTTCGGAGCCTCGGCAAGGCGTCTTCCGATCGAAACATAGCAGCCTAAATGTGTAGGATCCTCTTTCCGACGTCAGATTGCACACGTCCTGGCACGAACTCTCGTTCATCAACAACAAGACTCCAAATTTCAGTTGAAAGAAGGGGAGCCTTTCCCTCCTGGTCTAAAAGGTATGAAATCCTTGTCGGTGCCACCAAGGAGGCCCCACATCCCAGTATCATCCGATGCTACTTCGAATTCGGGTCGAGCTTACGTTAACCCAATCGCTGAGGGAAGATCGGCGGGGGCTTAAGAGGTAGGGATCGGTCTCAGGTATACGTTGTTGTCCGCTCAAAGGCCTTAGCCCTTGCTTTTTGGACTTCTGCTTACAAGTGAAGCGGAGGTAGTAAGGTTGTGTAGGAAGTCGGGTTTTCTTTTCACTGCCCCTTTCTTTTATTTGATGTGCCTTTTTCCTTAAATATCTCGTATATAAAGAAAGGAGAAAGAATCCACCGTCCGGCAGTTAGTGCCTTGGTATTTGCATTCATCCTTGTAACTTACCGAAGTTAGTAAAGCCACATTGGGGATCGCGAGTCGTGAGGGTAGCGAAGATATTGTGTGTGTCAGCGAAGTCTTTCCGGGGTTGGAAGCATGAGCGATGAGCTTCTCGACTTCGATCTTTTTCTTTGATTTCAAGTTATGGGTTTATTGTGACCTAGTATAGGACTGATCCGAGGCAAGGGTATTGAACGAGTCGACGCATCCTAGAAGGGGTACGAAGCGGTCGAAGGAGGAGGGAGATAGAAAGCAGACCCAATGCCCGGGGGCGGATAGGTTTTGAAATAAAGCCAGGCATTTACACTCTAAAAAGGTTGAGACCAGTCCATGGTCATAATACAATATAAGCAACCTCAATGACATAGAGCATAAGTGTTGTATGAAAATTGTAATGCAGTCGAGAACTCACTTTGCTCTCGAGCTACCTTATCATATGGAAAAGAGTAAGCAACTTAAGACTTCAGAGCAGATGCCGAATCCTTTATCTCCCAACGGAGCAATCAATTCAATAGATTGACTTCCTTTAGAGCAGGCATAAGTGAAGTCCTTTATTTCTTTGCTACATACGAAAGGACAAAGGTGTGCGTTCATGAGCCCATGCTAAAGTTGAGTCCTGCCAATACCCATGCCAGGAAATTCAGAACATCAATCCCGTAGCCCAAACAAGATGTCCAAATAAGAACATCCACACCTAAACCGATAAACTATTCATACCAAGCTTGTGTAGCCTATGCGAAGCAAGCCTCCACTGGTAAGGCAGCTCCAGGGAAATGGATTTTTGAACGATCCCAAGTGCTAGCCGAAAGACTGATTCGGATGATGCTTTCACTACCATAGTTGAAGGAACATAAAATCTAGCAACAAATCCTTCTCACTTTCTCGATATGAAGAATAGCCGCTTAGTTTCGTAGTAAAGGGATGAGACTTGACTTCTTCCTCCAGCACCTTAAGCGCTAATTCTGCTTTCACATCCGAATGCCGAGATGGTTTCATATAGTATATGTGTGCAGCGACTGCCTTCTTTTGTTGTCGATGAAGTTTCACTTTCCTGGAATATAATCCGCACCTTCTGACTTGCTTCGCTTTTCGACTTCAGTCTGCATCTAGGCTGAGTTCTTAGCCATTGATTTTGTTCAAGAACTCATTGAGGAGGGTCAAATCCAACTTGATGGGAATTCTACCCAACTCTCAACATCTCCCGTTGCTCCATCGAACCCGAATCGTCCACATGGTTTTTGAACCCACTTGCTGACCATGTTAAGAGAGAGGGCAAGGCTACCATGGAGAGCCAAACTCAAGCATGCCAAAACAACAACAAGCTAGCGTTAATCAGACTTCTCATCCTTATGGTGCAGTGCCACCTTGTTATGGAATTTTTGACAAGTAGTCTACGACACCTAAACAAGCAACCGCTAGTGAGGATTCCTCCTCCTATTGATTGGCTCCATTCATGGCATTTAGAGCTTCTTCAGGTAACCAATGAGAGATCCTAGTTCCAACTGCCTCTTCGATATGTGTAGTCCCAGATTTGAGAGTCCATTTCCTGGTATAGTGCCTAAAGCGCAGGCTAACAACGGTTGGTCCCCTATCCATAGATCTTTCCAGAACTTTCTTTTTTTTCCCATCTCCCACAATCTACTTAGTTCCTTTCTTTAGCAACTCTTGACCCCTGAGAACGCTCCTCCATGTATATGAAGAGTTAGACCTTGCATTCCAGCTTTCATTCTGTGGATACTTTCCTTTTAGCACTGCAGCCCATAATGAGTCTGGTTCAGAGAGGATTTTCCGTCCCATACGTGCCATTGAGGCAGTGTTGACCTTGCTCATGCTCCTTATCCTTAGGCCTAGGCCCCCTTCCTTTTTTGCTTGAAACACCTTGTCCCAAGCCACTCAATGTTTCCTATTTTTGTTATCATTGTTCCCCCACCCACACAAATCTATAGTTCCTCCTATCTATTTCCTGGTTTATGGCTTCCGGAATACGCGTTGTTTGCATGGTGTATACAGGTATAGCAGAGGACTGAACCAGCAATGTTCTTACAGCCATAGACAACTGCTTTGCCTTCCATCCAGCCAACCTATCTTGCACTTTTTCGAGTATGTGGTAGTAAGTTTTAGAGACCCTCTTGTGTATGAGTCCCAGGTACTTGCCTAGGTCTGCAGTGAAAGGAATTTGACATCTAGCACTGATCTCCCGAGCTGTAAGCTTGTGGAAGTTGGGTGAAACAAAGAGTTTTTCTTTAGCAGGGCTGATCACCTGTCCTGAGATGGCACAAAAGTCATTAAAACACTCCATGATAACAAGAACATCAATCTGGCTCTTAGAGGCTTCGGTAAATAAAATGAGGTTGTCTGCGAAAAACAAATGAGATATACGGGGACCCCCCTAGAAGCCACAACTATAAAATTCCCTCCGTTCAACCCTTTTAGAAATAAATACAGAGAGTTTCTCCTTACATAGCACAAACAGATAAGCAGATAAGGATGACCTTATTCAATGTCCAGGGAAAATTTCTAAGAGATTTCACTAACGAAAGAAAAAAACCAACTTAATACGCATAGAAGGCTATGAAATAGATAATCGCAACCAGAAATCGCTCCGCTTATAGCATCGCGCGGCCATTGGGAGAGGGCTTCCTTCGCTAGGAAATCGGACTATTCTACCGCTACTGACTGACTGGACTGGAGTGAATTCCCTAGGTTAGGTGAGCTCTTTGCTCCTAGTAGACCGGTTGGTGTTCATAGTTTGCTTCTTTATTTGACTGACGTCATGGATTTACCCTTCCTTCTGATTCCTCCTTCTACCATTCAATTAAGTATAAGTAAGGGCGGGCTTCTTTCCCGGAACTCGCCGAAAAGACTGAACTTGCTGCTTGATTCCTTGATGGCTGAAGGAAAGATTCATTGTTAATGGCATTCCTCGGACTACCTTTACCGGAAGGCGTGCACTTCACTGAAGTAATGGAAGTGGAACTCATTCCCTCTGTCCCTTTTTTCCCATTTTGCTTGCTCCTTTAGCTCATAAATGCCTTTATGCTCTAAAAAGCTTTCATGTTTTTGGCCTTCCATGGCAGGCTTCAACAGAGTAGGAGTATCCAATTGAAAAAAAGGTAGCTCAATAGATAGGGGTATTGAATGAGTCCGCTAGCTAGATTACTGGAAAGAAGCACAAGCATAATGCTTTGAAGCCCCGCTAAAGGGAATCGAACCACTCCTTTCATTCTTAGGGGTATGTTCTTTCTTTGATCAAGATATTTATATGGTAATATGCTTTCTTTCTTGTATTCTTTTGCTGCTTCCTTTTCGCGCTTAAGGCCTTTCGGGTTTTTTTCTCTTTCGATGCTTTAAATGAAGGGACCAAAGAAAAAGAGAAGGCTTACTCCTTGCTCAAGTAAGTATCCCGACGGTCATCCCAATGAATTGCCACACACTCATTCCAAGTATTCATGTGCCGCTCCTTCTGTGCTCGGGGATATATTAGACTATTGATCTGACTCTCATGGTCAATCGCATCGAAGGAAGTGGAATATGTGATGGAGGAACGCAAAGTGAATCGACGTGGTGTCCCAGCTGAAACTTTTGACTTCGTAAAGTAGAAGGTTCTACCGAAGCAGGGAAGCTTTAGGGTTTTGCTAACCAGTGTGAAGTTGAGTTCTATGTTTCCATAGTTCATGCAAGGCTAACAGTTTTTTCTTTCTGGAAAAACATCTTACCAGATGGTTGTTCGCTACAGCCTTGAAGTCTCGTCTTTCCTCTCCTGGCGACGGCGGGACATACTACCACCTATTGATAGATCAGGATTTGAACTGCCCTTCTTCCTATGGTTAGTTAGGCAGACGCCTTCCTATCTTTCTTGACTATAAAGTAATGCAGTGCCAGAATTCTTCAATGTCATCGATCGCTGGACCTGCTATTTCATCTTTCATTTCTGGTCTCGTGTCTTTCCAGCAAAAGAAAGGAATTTCATCTACGAATATCAAAGTGCTCATGGAACACTAACTAGAAATCTCATAAGAGAAGAAGAAAAAGCTTCTGGTTGACTTCTTCATTCAAGTCAAATAGTTGATCGAGAAACCGCCGCCCAAAGGTTCTCATAGAGCCGGTCCCCGGTAGGCTAAGATCCTCTCAGAGCGGAAATGAAGAAAAAACCAAGTCTTTTTTCAATCGAGATTGGGTTGGTGTTCAGTGTACCGGGTACAAGATCGAAAGGAATGCATTGGAACTCGACCAAAGAAAGAAGGTCGAGAGATATTGGAGATTCTGTAAGTAACTAAGTGAGTTCTTTCTAAGAAGTTCTTTGAAGAAGAAAATGAAATACGAACAACCGCGCTGGTCGTAATAGATCGACTTTCATGTTGCTCCAGCATGAAAGTTCATTTCAAGGAAGGATGACGTACCATGATACTTTCTGTTTTGTCGAGCCCTGCTTTGGTCTCTGGTTTGATGGTTGTACGTGCTAAAAATCCGGTACATTCCGTTTCATTTCCCATCCCAGTCTTTCGGAACAGTTGGTTCGATTTCTTTTGTGCTCTGCCCCTTAGAAATAGAAAGGGGCTTCCAACTAGAACCAAGGTACTTCTTTTTCTCGGTGCTTTGTTTTTTTTATTGGCTATTTTTTGATGGACCCATGCGCTGGGTCAATTCTACCAGCCAAGTTCATCGGGAGGTGGGGGTAAGGGTGATCCTGGTGTTCAACCACCCTTCGGGTGATTCTTCTTCAGTTCCTATTTTTTCTGAAAACGAAAAGAGGGATGAGGACCACCCGAGGTCCTCTCATCCCGCCCCACATCATGGGGGGAAGAGAAAAGAGAAACTCTTGGATTTACTCGATCAATATCTTCGGAATCACTGTGCTTCCAAAAAGGTCAAAGACGACTTCCCTAATCTCTTCTATTTAGAGGACAAAGATTTTTGTTATTTAACGCAACATATCGCGATTTGCGAATTAGACGTTGATACGAAGAACGATGAACAAATAGAGGGGCTCTACGAGTACATTAAGGAGAACGAAAAAGATGCCGGAATTCAATCTTTATTCAATGCCTTTTTTAGCAAATATTTAACTAAAGACTAAAAGTTTGAGTCTTTTTCCCATGCTGGTCGGACCAACCCAACCGGCGATTTCCGTCTTCCTTAATTGGGGGAGCAAGTCTCTCTTTTTTTGAGAGAGCAGAGCAGTCAAAGAATGAACCAAATGATTGTTCTAGAATGGCTATTCTTCATAATTGCTCCTTGTGATGCAGCGGAACCATGGCAATTAGGATCTCAAGACGCAGCAATGCCTATGATGCAAGGAATAATAGACTTACATCATGATATCTTTTTCTTCCTAATTCTGATTTTGGTTTTCGTATCATAGATATTGGTTCACTCTTTATGGCATTTCCACTATAAAAAAAATCCAATCCCGCATAGGATTGTTCATGGAACTACTATCGAGATTCTTTGGACCATCTTTCCTAGTCTCATCCTAATGTTCATTGCTATACCATCATTTGCTCTCTTATACTCAATGGACGAGGTAGTAGTAGATCCAGCCATTACTATAAAAGCTATTGGACATCAATGGTATCGGAGTGCGCCTCTTCACAAGGGTGATTGAAGTGCAACGAAATGCCTTCAAGTGGAATATAGTTCACAAAGCATCTGGTTTACTAGTAATCTCCCATTCCCGTCGTCGAGAGACTTGAATAACTATAGCATGCCAGAAATTGGGAGTTTAGGTGGTTAGACCTATACCCTGAAATGCTCTCAGCATAGGAGCCTATGGTTCCATTCTTTTTGTTGCTGGAGGTACACATCCCTCTTCTCGGTGTAGAGCGATATATGAGAAATAGATGCTCAGCCTATAATGTTCGATAACGGCGCTGAAGTAGTGAATCTATCGGCACCAAAGCAATGGCATACAACTTTGGACCTAACGGTTGGCTCAGTACCCTTTCGGAATGGGGGATCCCCGCTGGCAACAACCACGGTAGTAGTTGCGGAACTACTGGGAGAGGAAAAGAACCTTATTGCCTGCTCCTCTTTATTCGCTTCGGGGACGGAGGTCCTACGGTAGGTAACAGTAGGCACAATCAACTTTACCGAAGGGGACCAGCGCTTCTACTCTTCCACCGAGGAGCCGTTCGCAGCGAGAAGCAAGGGATTGTTGTGAACGGTGGGAGGTCACAGAGAATTGACCTCTTCATAGAGTGATCCTATGATTTGATAAAGGATATAGACTCTCTCTCTTTTTATTTGATTCATAAAAGAATAGAATCAAAAAAGGGTCCCCTGTTTCCAATCCACTTTCCCCGGCCTTCGATTCTCTTACTCATAAAGGGTGGTCGGGGGAACTACCTAACTAAAGAAAAAGATTGCTCTTTCTAAGAGTAGGCGTGGAGAGCTTTTTGTGGGGAAACTCACAAGTCAAGTTTGGGGGGAGGCGGGCGTCGACCCAACCTTATGAGTAATCGGACTATAACAGTTCCGATGAACAGTCACTCACTTTTGACAGTTATACGATTCCAGAAGATGATCCAGAATTGGGTCAATCACGTTTATTAGAAGTGGACAATAGAGTGGTTGTACCAGCAAAAACTCATATACGTCTTATTGTAACATCTACTGATGTACCTCATAGTTGGGCTGTACCTTCCTCAGGTGTAAAATGTGATGTTGTACCTGGTCGTTTACATAGGCCGACTGCTGAGCCCACTCTGGCTCAGCCGCACCACCAGGGGTGCGAGCCACCCGAAAAGCAAGCTATTACAACGAGCGGCTGGAGCAGTAGGGAGCCGAGGAGCAAGGCAGTCTATAATATAGAAAAAGGGGCCAGGCTCCCGGTGAAGCAGAGAAGATGGTTAGGATAATGAACTTGAAACGCGGAGCCCGAGCGGCCGGCGAGCGAGTGGTTAGTGGCCAATAGCGCCCTAGTTGATGGCATTACTCTCTGCGGCTGGCACTTGAGAAACCACGGGGCATTCCATAAAGAGCAAGCAAGTCTTAGGGATGAGACGCCCGCGCAAAGACCTCAATTCTAATAAGGAAAACCGGTTGCAATCATTCTTTCAAGTCCAAGATCAGCTCTGTAAGAAAAGGAGTATGCACATTTCCAAGTCGAATCTCTTGTCTTAGGAATAGTGTTCATAGGCCCAGCAGGCATCGAGTCCTCTACAGCATCGTGAACTTGGTGCTGCAACTAAACTGCCCCATTTTGAAAATGGGGAGGCAAAGATGCGGGCAAGCATGAACCCGACGAGAAAGCAACTGTCTGAGGAGTTGCCGGAGAAGTCCGAAAAGGCACAGCACGTACCGTTGTGACAGAGCGTTATCACCCTTTTCATAATGAAACTGACTATGTCATAGCCTCATTCGTGGACTCGTGCTGCTAATAAAAACCTTTCATTCACTTCGAAACCAAGACGGAAGAATTCTTTTTCCTTGGGGGAGTGGAGTGTTCAATACTGAAAGCCCTCACACCACTAATAAGAACGCGAAAACCCACTGGCCAACCTAGCAAGAAAAGCGCGGAAGCACAATGTTGCTTGTTGCTAACGCGCTGACGCCTTTTCCTATTGCCCCAGGCACCAATACTACTTATTCTGCATCGGCGCCAAAGCACTGGACCAAGGGCACTGCTTTCTTGGATTCTTAGTCGAGTGAGTTCAACTAATTCTTCATCCCCGAAGTAAGCACACTTTCCCAAGCTTGAAGAATAAAGGAAATCCAGTAAGGGCAGCTTCATTTCCGTAAGTACCGGCTATCAAGTTTTTGCTCTTTTCCCAATTGGTTCTGTGTCAGGCAGAGCTTTGCCTAGTTCAATCTTTTTTCCCGATGGCCAGATACAGAGAGTAGGAAAGACATTTGGACAATACAAGGAGAGAGGAAGACAGTGCAATGAATAAATGCATCCTTCTCGATTACCTGATTGCACAGATTACCATAAGATTAGCACTAGGAATAGTCACCAAATAGACTAAATTAGTCTTAGTGCTGTAGTAGGATTACCTTCGTAACCTTCCCTTTGTCCCTTAACTGCTGACAGCAAGCATTCCTGGGGCAAGGAATCTGCCAAAGAATAGAAAATTTGCATCCGCTTCTGGTGGTGAAGTCAGTGAATTAGTAACCATTGCTACCCTTGTTTAGGTAATTGTGAAATCATCCTTAACCCTTTCTTGGCTCTCTCCTGTTAATTATGCCTGATCTTATGGAGGAAGAACTGCTCTTAGAAATGTAAACGTAACCTTCGCTATTTCATCTTCGGCTATTGAGACAAGTAGAAGTCTGACTTTTATAGAATATGCTATTACTGTTCTCGTAACCAGTGCCGCTCAAATGTGGCACTTGAGGAAGGGGAATCAGTACCAGGGGAAGGGGAGGCCGCATCCCTAATATAAAATCCAGTGCGCAAAGAGAGGAGACCTATCTTAAAGAGCTTTCAAAAAGATAATCATCCCGGCATCTTATTCACTAACGGTAAAAGGTACTAAAGAGGTTTGATACAACCAAAGAAAACTTGACTTTTCTCTAACAGTGGACCCTTTAAGACGGATAAGACAACCCTTAACCTTTCATAGAGTGGATTCTAGGATTCAAAGCGCCAATCCGAAGATTCGATCAACGATTAATGAGCAAGGCCAACCCTCTTCGACAAGAGAGGGAATTTGGAGCGCCCTTTCCCCCTTCACCATCAATACGGGCACGGCTAGGCCCCTTTCTTAACCAGCGATTACGAATTCGATTTCTTTCTTCTCCTTCTGTCCTTAGTGCGAATTCTAAACCTCTTTCTGGTCATTGAAAAGGAGATGTGGATTCTGCCAGTTATCATTCATCGATATTTGGTCGTTAAAGAAAGGTTTATCTAATTCTTTATTCTTTGTTTAGCATTCGTTCCCTAGACGAAGTGCATTCGTAAGATTCTTTAAACCGCTCTTTCTCTCTTATAAAACCCTAAAATGGTATCAGAGCAACCGATTACCCTGGGTTCCTATACTATTGTCCTTCTTTTTCTTCTATTGCTCCTGGCCTTAGGAAATCCAATCAAAATGCCAGTCTCAGGTCAAAGAGAGAAGAGCCACAGAAAGCCTTTACGCATGGTCACACCAAGGGAACCATGGTCAATCGAACCACAGAGAAAGTCAGACGCCCTTATCCACTCAAACAAGGACCGAAAGGCATACAGACATGAAGAAAAGAACTAAGGTTCCAAAAAATGAGAAAAGAGACAATCGATCGGTAAGACAAAGCAAAGCTGAGCTGAGTCTAAGGTTTTCCAATGAATCTGTGTAACCAACTTTATAATAAATAATCGACCTACCACCATACACTGCAGGAGAAGACTAACATAAGTCTTTCCGCCTAGTTGCGAATTTGAAACTCTATAGACGATTCATACTCATCGTCTTTTCCACCAACTCCGGAAATAAACGAAAGCAGTCTATGTTATCAACTGAATTATTAATTGAATACATCCTGAGAAGCTTTTTTTTTCTAGGTCTATTCAAGGACCAGTGACAATTCCACCCTCGCCTACTAAGAGAGAAGCTTACTCTTTAGCTTTAGCAAGAAATGACATCAATCCGCTAGGTCAGAAACATCTGGTTCTAGTTTAGTATTGATTACCCAGTTTTCAGAGTTGGATCTGCTGATCCTTCCCTTGCGTTGGGGTTGAAAGCTCGCTCGGTTAATGGAATTGAACCCAGAAAATTGACATGTCCCAACTTCTTTATATTTGGTAACTTGGGCTTCATCGGAGAATTATCTTCGGACTCAGAGTATGGTACCAAAGAGCAGGTTTCGCCCATAGTATAGTCTGCTACCGACAACAAGTATGAAAAGGTCCGCGGGCTTGTCGATCCCCATCATATGCCTTCTTCAAAGACTAAGAGTTAGTAACTGCTTATATTGTTGAATCGGAATCCGGTACGGCTTCTATCGTGGAGAAAACCTCCCCCACCACTGAGCCAGACGATGCGGTAGTTTATATAACGGGATCAAGAGCTGATACCACTCCTCTTTATTGCTTACTTTGTTTGTATGCCTATTCTTCTATCTCAAATAGGGACATAGAATATGCCTCTATAGTAGCCTGCCTTGACACCTGCGGTTCTTACTGTCTTGATAACCTTGACTATGAATGCTAGGCACCTTGGGGCAGTTAAGAGAGAGATTTTGAAAGCATGTAAGTAGGGAATTTTGCGCTTAGCCAATATGCAGAAGAGCGGCATTAGCGCTCTTTTCAGGAATCAGAAGCAGCTGTTACAAAATCAGCAGCTACCCCATCTGTTGGAGGAAGGACTACTTGACTTTCTCTTTCTCGCAAATTCCAGTTTCTATAGGGAGCCAGTCGGTCCCTAATCTCTCTATGTTTGAGTGGCCTATAGGAGAGAGGTTCACCCGGTTCTACCACTGCAGGGCCCAATCATAGTCAAAAGAAGAGTTTGATCCTGGCTACATCTCTGACTTAAAAGAGCCACTACTCTTAGCCTTAGCACCAAGTAAAGACCAGGCATCAGAAAGAGCAGCAAAAGAGAAGGAAAGTTACTGGTAAATCATACCAGAATCCAAAGATAGATAGGAATGAAAAGCCCTAGCACTTAAAGAGGTTGAGAACGATTTCTAGAATAGAAAAAAGAACCCCGGCAGCTACACTCACTCAGCAAGGCTCTATCTTCTTTCTTTGGTCATCTGTCCGCTTGTTGGAAAGGCTCTTTCTCTTTGCTGTCTCAATCAGTCCCCCCTCTTACTTAATTCAAAAGAAAATCTTATTTGAAGTTATTGACTCCATTCATAAGTATGTGCGAATCCCATCCTTTGTCAATCTACTCTTGCCCCATAAGACGACGAGCTTCTTGACTTGAAAGACTACTTCCTTTGCCCTCTTAGCTCTTTCCTTCCTTGGTGTGCCTTTTTAAAATAATCCAGGCTTCCCTAGGTTCCTCTCACTCTTCACCCATGGCATAGGAAGACCTTCACCCGGACCTGTGAAGTGTTAACCCGCACTTCACTCTTCCGGTTAGCCTCGCTAGTGGTACTTCTTCCCGGTGGAACCACCGCATCGGTAGTGGTTCCTAGCAGGTGAAGGGGTGGGGATTCGCTCTTACAACCACCACAAATCCAAGAAATCATATCTTAAGGATGGGGCGCCTTTGTCTAATCTTCCTTTTCGTTTGAGTTAGTTCTTAATATAGTTGCTTTTGAAAATGCCTGTAGCAATTGAATAAGTCTGTAAAAGGGGCAGGAAAGCCAGTGGGTGAGATTGTCCTTTACTCGTGGGATTTTCCTAGTCTAGTCAACCTTTTGTTAGAGTTACTTTTGGAAGTAGGATTTATTCTCGCTACTAGTCCTAATCATATTAGCCTTCTCTTCTGGCTTACTGTATTGAGCATTCCGCCTTCTCTTCTTGCCCTTCCATTTCCAGGCCTCTTTCTTTCGATGTCGTGCCTGCCTTCGAGTTCTCTTTCATTTAAAGGGTTGCCATTTTATATTGAATACTCAGATTTATTATTAAAAAATGAGTTCATTTATGAAGAGTTCCATAACCATAATATGATTTCCATACCATTACCATATTCAATAATATTAGATTATTCAGTATAATATTATAGTAAGACTAGGAAAAAAATTTCTAGTTCTATTGTATCTGGGGTTTGAGTTGGATTTCTCTTTTTTGGAGTCACTCCCTTTGCTGTGGGGTCTCGGCCAGCTATCTAGAGTTGTCTTCCAGCTAGGCGAGTTAGTTCTCTTTCATTTAATAGTAATTTCTCTTTCCCCCTGGGAAGGCTATTGCTTTTTTACCATATAAGGAGTGTCTAGTGCCATTGCTACTTCTTCTTCTGCCAACGAGCCTTTTGTATTTTAGGATGAATTCTTTCCAAGATATTAGTGTCTTTCCCTGAGAGTTAGATTCCAGTGTGAAGTCCATCCAATTTATAAGGGTTACAGGGGGTGCGAGGGTCCAAACCAAATGAGCTAACAAGCCTAGAGTCCTATCAGTCCTCCCCTCGAGATTGATTTTCTTTTTTGTCAGCCATTTCTAGTCCTACTTCAATTGCTAGGCCACCAATATCTTTTTAGCCAGACAGTGAGAAAGGAAATTTAGTGTAAGGGCTTTTGATTGTTGTTGCTTACGAGGAGGAAGTTGACTTTAAGAACCCCCTTTGAGTAAAAGCGAGTGAAAGGAAGGAAAGTGATTGAGAAATTTTTTGATTACCTGTGCATTTCCATTTTTTTTAGTCATTGTGATGGTTTAGCCAGCTCAATACTTTTTTCCTTGACAAGCTGCTCTCTCAACTAGACTCTTCCGAAATTGCGTATAGAAAGAAAAAGAGATTCGTCTTGCTGGTTGATGCGTAGAAGAAGTTCTTTCTCCCATGCTTTTCGTTGGTAAAAAACCAACCACAACTCACTATACTCCAATTCTTCACTACTCCTACAAGCTTTATAGAGTTCAGCTGTCTGGAGGGAATCATTTGATATCAATCAAGAATGCCTCAATTGGATCAATTTACTTATTTCACATAATTCTTCTAGTCATGCCTTTTCTTCTTTACTTTCTATATTCTAATATGCAATGATAGAGATGGAGTACTTGGGATCAGCAGAATTCTAAAACTACGAAACCAACTGCTTTCACACCGGGGTAACAACATCCAAAGCAAGGACCCCAACAGTTTTGAAGATATCTTGAGAAAAGGTTTTCACACAGTTGTATCCTATATGTACTCTAGTTTATTCGAAGTATCCCAATGGTGTAAGGCCGTCGACTTATTTGGAAAAAGGAAGAAAATCACTTTGATCTCTTGTTTCGGAGAAATCAGTGGCTCACGAGGAATGGAAAGAAACATATTCTATTTGATCTCGAAGTCTTCATATAGCACTTCTTCCAATCCTGGATGGGGGATCACTTGTAAGAATGACATAATGCTAATCCATGTTCTACACGGCCAAGGAAGTTTGAAAATATGAGAATGATTATAATGGCGGGCTAGTCCTCGAAAATGCCCATTCATTGGGGATTCCAATTTCTTACATTTTCCAGTATGCCGCTCCGCGATAAAGGAGCGAAAGAACCAAGTGGGCTATGGTGATGTTAGAATTTGCACCTATTTTGATCTATTTAGTGATTAGTCTGCTAGTTTTTTTGATCTTACTCAAACTAAAAAAGAAAATGATGCTTGTTAACACTTGGATATTTCATTTTGAAGTGGAAGGTGGACGTGGTTTGGGCAGATGAGATAGGGACCTCCTCTTATGACCCCGCGGAGTTGAGGCGGCTTACTCAACCTCAAGTCAACGAGGGGGTCCCCCCTATCCCTATAGAGCGGGGGCAAGAGAATTTCTTTGTTTCGGACATTCCTGTATTTGAGCAGCCCTTAATGAACGATGCCTTTAGGCTCAATCAACTGTATAATAGGCTATCTCCGCTCGGGCAGGAGCTTCGCCCTCAGACTCTCGTTGACCTCTTCTAGGCGGAGGTCGAAAAAAAGATCGAGGCTGCCCTTGTTATCGACGGAATTCCTCCAACCCGCGTTTTTTATGAGCGCTTAAGGGGAGTTCTTTTTGATCCCTGAGGGACTCCCCTTTCGCCAGCAACTTTGGCTCGTTATATCAGAGAAATTGCCCAAAGGGGCTCCTTACCGACAGGTCTGCGGGGCAATTCGCAACCTAGACTTGTTCATTGATTTTCTTTTTATATATCTATAAAAGGCGTATATGTTGTTCAGGTCCATTAGAAGGCACTTCCAATACTTTGCTTGCTTCAAATCAAAGAAAGAGGGTCCATTTTCCCATGTAGTTCGTCGGTCAAACCAACGATTTCAAAGTAATAGAGATATCTTTTTCTAGTTAGACTTCTATCAATGCAATGAAAGAACCATCCCTTCCTATTTTTTTTTCTTGTCAGATAGAAAGAAAATTAGACCCCAAAGAGCCCTTCTTTACCACTTGAGGGGGTAGGGGTGAAGGGGGGTTTACATACAACTGAGGCCAAGTGGTTTATGATTGAATCTCAAAGGCATTCTTATCATTTGGTAGATCCAAGTCCATGGCCTATTTCGGGTTCACTCGGAGCTTTGGCAACCACCGTAGGAGGTGTGATGTACATGCACTCATTTCAAGGGGGTGCAACACTTCTCAGTTTGGGACTCATATTTATCCTATATACCATGTTTGTATGGTGGCGTGATGTTCTACGTGAATCCACGTTGGAAGGACATCATACCAAAGTCGTACAATTAGGACTTCGATATGGTTTTATTCTTTTTATCGTATCGGAGGTTATGTTCTTTTTTGCTCTTTTTTGGGCTTCTTCTCATTCTTCTTTGGCACCTATGGTAGAGATCGGAGGTATTTGGCCCCCAAAAGGGATTTGGGTTTTAGATCCTTGGGAAATTCCTTTTCTTAATACCCTTATTCTTCTTTCATCCGGAGTTGCCGTAACTTGGGCTCATCATGCTATACTCGCGGGAAATAAAAAACGAGCAGTTTACGCTTTAGTAGCTACCGTTTTACTGGCTTTAGTATTCACTGGCTTTCAAGGAATGGAATATTATCAAGCACCCTTCACTATTTCGGATAGTATTTATGGTTCTACCTTTTTCTTAGCAACTGGCTTTCATGGTTTTCATGTGATTATAGGTACTCTTTTCTTGATCATATGTGGTATTCGCCAATATTTTGGTCATCTGACCAAGGAGCATCACGTTGGCTTTGAAGCAGCTGCATGGTACTGGCATTTTGTAGATGTGGTTTGGTTATTCTTATTTGTCTCTATCTATTGGTGGGGAGGTATATGAAGGAGCGAATCAGTGTATTGAATAATGAAAGCTCGAAGACAAAGAGAACCGGCCTTTTACAAAGAATTACTGCAGCTTTCCCACTTCCTTTGATTCTCATATACAACAAAGTCTCTTCCATTTTCCTCTCAAATCTCTCTGTATTCTGGCACATAAATGAAGGAATCGAAGAGATTATGGCAGATCATGTTCACCAAGAAATGACCCGAAATTTGATCTTGGTCTATTTGAGATTGTTTCTTTTAATCGTAATCAAAGATTTTTTCTTGTCTCTTGTTTCTTTTACGAAAAAATCGAAGAACCTAACGGATTGAACTCAGAAATTTGAGAGAGTTTACAAGGACTCAATCAGAGAATTTCATTACAAATATAGAGGGGGAGAAGGGCATATATAAAGGAGCTAGACTTACTTTCTTATATACAGATAGATAGAAAAGGTTTGAGAGTGCCAGATGCGGAAGCAGTCCCAGCTGCTAAGGTGGTGTAGTTATAGGTGAGAGAAAAAACAACAGAAGCAGCAGAAGATCCTGCAGTAGTCTATTCGGGTGTTTCCAGTGAAAGAGATTCAAACGTCCAGGCCAGTAGATCCAAAGCAAGTTGACTTAGTTGGCAGTTGATTCTAATCCCGATGTTTATCCGACGTAACTTACCGGCCGGTGATAGTCACAGCACCTATCCAAATCTCTCTATCCGAAAGCCTACTATCAACACTGACTCAATGCAAGGGAAATAGAGTGATTATTTAAGCCATGTTAGCATTCGTTCCGAGTCGACAATAGGAAGAAGAGCTTCTTTTCCCTCCCCTAGAGAATTCACTCTCTGGAAGTCAGATAGCAGCTAAGACCCTTTCTTCCGCATCAACTGGCTTCGTTTGCATTTGAAAGCTGGAAAACTTGGAAGTCAGTTGACAACCTTTAGCTTCTACTACAACAACAATGGACCTGTCCGTACTACTTAACCGCTTAACGGCAGCTAAAGAGCTCGAATCCAATCTTCTAAGGAGTCAAAAGATTGCCCTTCTTCGCTTCACTGAACAAGAAAAAATCCCAAGACAGGCGTAGTGCATCCTTTAAAGAAGAATGAACTACGAGAATGGTTTATGATCAGTAGATCGGGTACAACTTCTTTACCTTACCCGCTTCCGGGCACAACTAAAGACGTCTCGTTCGTTCCCCATCTTCGAGGTTGAGTCATAACTTCGTCTCTCCTAAGAAAAAGAAAATCCCGAATAGTCTTGCTCGTGCTCTTAGCTGAGTTACTTCAAGGAGAATTTCCTACCTTCCCAACAACTCCCAAGTACGAAACTAAAGACGTGACGTTCGAATCCCACCTTCCATGGGGCGGGAACTCCACTTCTAGATGTCCTCGGTTGGGTCTCTTCGAGCTCTCCAGCCCCCTCCCATGATGCTGCAGCTAGTTGCAGGCCTTCTTGCTCTATCGAGGACAAAGCTTCAACTTCAGTGAGCTTAATCTTCTTCTTCTCCCCCCCTCTTTGTCTTCTTCTTTCTGGTTTCTCTCTGTTCTCCATTCTGGCAGAATGGGGAACAAAAGGAAGCAAGCTCGAGCACCAGTCATGGAGAAATCTCCTATCTGTGCACTGGCCAGTCCTCAAAAACAAGAATCTGGTTTCAGTGAGGCTCGAAAAGCCCTAGTGCACTGTTCATCAGATACTCCTTCCACTGTACCTGGCTCGAACAGAAGTGCCCTTCCCTCTGCTCAACAGCAAGAGATTCAACTAAGGAAGAATGTGGAATCTTTGGAATCTCCTTCCCTTCCTAATTTGGTCATTTCCACTCATGTTCCTGGTCTGCAACAAGAAGCTTCGACACTTCCTGCTCAGTCTGTGAGTGGAGGTCAATCTGCCAATATGGAGGACCTCCCTGAATTGCTCTCTGATTCTGAAGTTGAGGAGGTAGCAGGAGGATTGAATTTCACTCCAGGAGCTGATGTCCCTCCTCCCTCCCTGCTGGAGCCTCAAGCTGCTATGGGAACAGCTCCTCAGGTGAATTCTGCTAACTTAGGAACTGCACCTCAGGTAATTCCCAATTCACAAAAATCCTTTGCAGACCTTTTTCCTAAGATGTCTGCAAAAAAATGTGATTATGTCCCCCCTCAAGGTAAGGTGGTCTGTATTAATTCTGAAAATATCCACCCTGTGGAGGAATCCTGGGGTGCTTGTTTACTTGGCTGTTTTGTGGGTATCAAACCTGATAAGTATAATTTGGGGATTGCTAAGCATATGATCAAGCATCCCTTTAGGTACATTATCCATAGTTCTGGGTGGGTAATTCTGAAATTTGAAGATCACAGCCATATGGAACAGGCCTTGGCTGGGGGACCCTATATCATTAAGGGTAAAGTATTTGTGTTGAAGGAGGTACCTAAGCTATTCTCCTTTGGCAAAGAAGAAATTTCCAAAGTCCCAGTATGGGTTAGGTTGGTAAGCTTGCCCATGGAGCTATGGAACTGTAGAGCAATCAACCAGATTGCTTCCCATATTGGTAGACCCATCCTTATTGATGATTTCACTTTGCTTAAATCCAAGATTGAATATGGCAGAGTCTTGGTTGAAGTGGATCTTAAAAACAAGCTACCTACTGCCATTACAGTACAAGGAGGAGATGAAAAATATTCTCAAGTGATTGAATATGAAGATCTACCCCAAGTCTGTGATCTGTGTGGTAACTTGGGTTATATGCAATCTGCCTGCTCCCTTTCATCCAGTGGTAAACAGGCTAGTGTTGTTAACCATATTTCAAAAGGGAAACAGCCTCAGGTTTCTGTTGATCCTCAACAAAAAGAACCTGCTAGCACTTCAGCCTTTAAAGGGACTGACCAGAAAAAGAAAAGAAAGAACAGGTCCAAGTCTGTGCATGTTCCCCCTGCAACTGCTGCTCCTGTGAAGGCAGTCTCTCCTCCTGTGCAGACAGGGCCTCAGGCTGCTGATTCTGTCATTAATCTTCCTGAACCTGGGCTTATTGATAAGGCCTTAAGGAAGAAAGCTGTTGTTAGTTCCTCTACATCTCAAGCTGCAACTTCCTGTGACCTTGCTGTTAGGGTTCCACACCAGGATCAGGGTTCTGATCTCTTGAACAAGACAGCAGCTCCCTCTAATGGTGATGCTCAGCTTGAGTCTATGGAGGAAGACCTGGATCTGGTAGCTGGATGGCAACTGGTAGTTGCTAAAGCAGCTAAGAGGAAGAAAAAGAAGCCTGGGATCATTGGTAGTCACAGAGGGCCCTTCTATAGACTTGGCAGATCTTTTATGATCTCATGAAGTTGCTCATTTGGAATATAAGGGGATTGAGTTCTCCCCTGAAACAAAAAACTCTCTCTAAACTATGTAAAGATCAAGATTGCTCTCTGGTATGTGTTCTGGAAACCAAACTTGATGAAGACAAAGTGCAGCTTCTTAGGGATTCCTTTTTCAGAGGTTGGAAGTTCTTCCATAATTTTGAAAATCACCCCAATGGGAGGATCCTTTGTCTTTGGAACCCTGATGTAGTGGACTTTCATTTGAAAGAGGTAACCCTACAAACCCTCTCTGGCTCTGTGATTGATCTCTCCTCAAACAGAAACTTCACAATCACTACTGTTTATGGACTGTATAGTATCAGAGACAGGAAATCAATGTGGGATTCTCTTATCAGTTTGGCTCATAGTATTTCTGGACCATGGCTTGTGTGTGGGGATTTCAATTGCCCCCTTAATGGAGAGGACAGAAGTGGCTCCAGACCTGTTACTGACTATGAAACAGCAGACTTCAAGTCTTGCTGCCTCATAACCCAACTGTCTGATTTACCTTCTTCTGGCTGCAGGTTTACATTTTCTGGAAACAATGTTAAAAGTAAATTGGATAGGGCTTTGATGAATGCTGCAGGTTTTGCTGCTAACTGGCAGGTTTCTGCTCATTTCCTCCCTCCTGGATCCACTTCAGATCACTCTCCATGCATTTTGGAAATTGGCAGACAACAGGTTAGGAGGAGGCCCTTTCAATTTTTGAATATGTGGTGTGATCATACCAATTTTAGACAAGTGGTGATTGACAATTGGAAGTTCTCCTTCCCTGGTTCTTTCCAATTCAACTTATGCAACAAGCTGTCAAGGCTGAAGAAATCCTTGAAACAGCTCAATCAGCTGGAATTTTCTCATATTGTGTCAAGGGCCAATCTTGCAGAAACACAACTCAAAGAAGCCCAAGAACAGTTTCTGCAGCACAATTCACAGCTAGGGTTTGATCAACTTGCTGATCTCCAGAAGAGAGCTAAAGTTCTGAAAACAGCAGCAGCCTCATTTGTATCCCAGATCAACAAAAACAGATTTATGTTCTGCATGGACCAGAATTCACATTTCTTTTATAGCATGCTCAAAGCTAGGGTTCATAGAAGCAGAACAGTACAAATCCAAAAAAAGGGATGGTTCTGTCACTTTGGATGAAAATGAAATACAGGAGGAATTTTTGGGTTTTTACAGGAACCTGTTGGGCACTGCTAAGGATTCTGCAGACTTCAACAGCAATGTGATCACAGATGATAGAACTCTCAGCCCTGATCAACAGACTTCTCTGCTGAGGCCTGTAACCAAAGCTGAAATCAAGAGCACAGTCTTCTCTCTGGGTGACTTGAAATCCCCTGGTCCTGATGGCTTCTCTGCAAAATTTTTTAAAGAAGCTTGGGACATTGTAGGGGAGGACTTCAGTAATGCTGTGTTGGAGGTTTCCAGGAACAGAAAGCTGCTGAGGAGGATCAACCACTCTATGCTGGTGCTGATCCCCAAATCAAAGAATGCCACCAAAGTCACAGACTTCAGGCCCATAGCCTGCTGTAATACAGTGTATAAAGTGACTGCCAAAATTATTGCTAGCAGGATAGCTGAATGCCTTGACTCTATCATTAGCCCTGAACAGGGTGCTTTTATTAAAGGCAGACTTTTGACAGAGAATGTGTTGTTGGTTCAGGAAATTCTGAAGGAATACAACAGAAAGAGGACCTCTCCCAAATGTTTGATCAAAGTTGACCTTATGAAGGCCTATGACACACTCTCATGGGCATTTCTGGAAAAAATCCTGCAGGCATTCTGCTTTCCTACAGAATTTACATAATTGATAATGGAATGTGTCTCTTCCACCTCCTTCTCCTTAAAGCTAAATGGGAACACATTTGGCTACTTTAAAGGGGCTAGGGGGCTGAGACAGGGGGATCCTATGTCACCTTATTTATTTGTTCTCTGTATGGAATTTTTTAGCAGGCAGATTAAAGCCCTGGCCCAGCAGCAATTGTTCTCCTTTCACCCTAAATGCAAGCAGCTCAACCTCCTTCACTTAGCATTTGCAGATGATCTTATTCTGTTTTGCAGAGGGGATTTATCTTCAGTACAGGTCCTGCTTCATGGATTGGAGACCTTCAAAAATTGTTCAGGGCTGTCTGTTAATCCTCAGAAATCTCAGGTTTACTTGGCTGGCATTGATCCTCACCTTCAACAGGAGATTCTGAGCATCACTGGTATGACCAGGGGAGTGTTCCCCTTCAGATACCTTGGAGTGCCTCTTAACCCCTGCAAATTAAGAGCTGTGGATTATGAACAGCTTATAAACAGCCTTTGTGACAAACTGAAGTTGTGGAAAGCCAATTCCCTCTCTTATGCAGGAAGACTGGAAATAATCAACTCTGTGTTACAAGGCATAGTTGGTTTCTGGATTTCAGTGTTTGCTATCCCTGGTACAGTGCTGAACAGAATTATCTGCCTCTGCAAGTCTTACCTTTGGCAAGGGAAGCCCCCTCCTGTTGCTTGGTCTAGAGTCTGCCTCCCTAAAGGGGAAGGTGGTCTTGGGCTCAAGAACCTCCCTGCCTGGAATTATGCCTTTCTCAGCAGGTATATTTGGTCCCTGCAGGAGGAGAAGGAATCTCTGTGGACCAAATGGATCCACACCTACTACCTGCAGGGCAGACCACTGCATGACTTCAGAGCTAAACATGACAGTTCTCATTTTATGAAGAAGCTGTGCAGGGTGTTTCAACAGTTGGTGACTGTTGCTGGCTCTGTGGCTGAGGCTAGGGATCAGGTTAAATCTTGGACCGTGGATGGAAAATTCTCTTCTCAGACAGCATATAAGTTTTTCAGGCTCAAAGGCTCCAAATGGAAACCTCATAGAGTGGTTTGGGGCATGCAAAAGACTAGGAGACACTCCTTCTTGTTGTGGCTCACACTCTGCAGAAGACTGTATACTAGAGACAGACTGAATTTTGTCAGAGGCTCCAAGGCTTGTCTGTTCTGCAACACAGGGCTTGAATCTCACCTACATTTGTTCTTTGACTGTGCTATAACTAACAGCATTTGGCAGCATCTGAGACAGTGGCTTGGCATTCAGAGAGGCTCTACAAACCTCTTTAGTGCCATCAGAGTTATTCAGAGAAACTCCTACAAGCACCATTCCATCTGGAGGGCAAGAGCCTTAGCTGTGGCAGCTGCTGTGTATTTTATCTGGAAGGGAAGGAATTCTGTTTTATATGATTCTAAACCTCTGAATAGTAGTAGTGTCATTGTACAAGTCCAAAAGTTTGTGTATAGTGCCCTTTATTTTAGACAAGAACCTTAGAGCACAGAAGATAGTAATTTGACAGCTTGTAACTCCCCCCTTTGGGGCCTAGGTCACCTAAGGTGTCTTGTACTACATTTTTGTCTGTAAGGGCCTGCTAACTAGGGTATGCCCTGTGATCATGTACAGTTCCCCTTTTGTTATATATTTACCATCATTTCGAGGAACTCCACTTCTAAAGAGAAGTCCCGGAACTAACGTACCGTACCTTGTCAACCTTTCATATTTTAAAACACGAGAATATCGGCACTCAAAGAAATAGGAAAAAATTTTCTTTTCACAACCCGGTCTTCAGGTCTTCTTTCAGAACCTAAAGCCCTTTCTTTATGACAGGCGCTAACCGCTTTCTACCAGTTCACTCGGCTCGCCCCCAAGATGAAAGGGGATTGGAGGCATCGGTCCTCTTCATTCATTGGATATAACCCTCGAGCTCTAACCCAAAGTTCTGCGCTCGACCTTGAATGACTGGACAAAAAAGGATATTTAACCGAAGAGCCCTAGACCAATAGACCCAAGCAGAGCTAAAGAGCTGGCTAAATACGGATCGGTACAAGTCCTAAAGGTAGCCCTTTCTAGCTCCAATGCGGATAACGAAAAGAGAACAAGGACTAATAGACCAAGTGACACGGCTAAAAGGAAAGTTTTCGGCTGGATCCAATGCATTGCCATCTCCTGACCCAGATTCTTCCATTTCCCGGCCCGGAACGGGATACAAACTCGCCGAAGCAGTCTATCCTTCGAACCGATCTCCTTTGCAGATACAGAGCCGGACCGAGAAGAAGGTGAACTCCCAACTAAGCTTGTCATTCCACACCCGGGTATCGAATCCGAAGAATGTAGTAAGCTACCTCTCACCCCTCACTGGATATTGAAAAGGCATCGACCGCATCAACTAATCCATTTCCAGTGCTTGGCTGGCCTCTGCTCCAAGGCAATCTCTTCCATCAGCTAGGCATCTCATTGATTCACCATCCCTCGAGGGGCAATAAGAAGCTGAAAGCATGCATGGGCCCCCCATCCCCCCATCCGATTCAGTGGAAGCTAGAAAGAGCGGTTTGCAAAAGTATCCGACATGTGTAAGGTGTGGTGGTCTCAAGTAGTTTGATCGCTTTGGTCATAGTAAACCGCCGCTTGCCCCTATTCCCATTAGCCCTAATCTGCTTCCACATAAGGCAGTCCCTGCACATTTCCTCTACCTTTTCTTGTAGCTCTGCTGACTCCTCAATTCCATTTAGCCATGCTTTGTTGAACCGATCTACTCTCTTTCTCCTAAACCTCTGCCTTCACCTGAGCCTCATCTTCTAAAGGTCAACTAAGCAACCCTCGCCTTCGAGAAAGCGTTCTATTGGAAAATTCTGTTGAGGTGGGATGACTCCAGGGACACCGCCCTAAAGAGATCATCTTCGCCAAGCCAAGTAATAGCGTAGAATAGATCAGTTGAGCCCTTTACATTCCCTCATATCGGATAGCCCACGTCTGACCCCATTGAAAGTGAAAAAAGAATTCCATTGGATTATCAGAACTTCTCCGTCGCTGAATCTTGACTTAGTACCATTGATTGGAGAGTACCGATCTCTATTGAAAGGGAGATTCTCATTTCATTCCAGATCGTATTGGAATGTCTTCTCTTTTCCCGATGGATACCTATTTGAAGTGATCAAAGAAGGGGATTTGCTTAGCTCATCTAGTTTCTAGAAAACGTTCTTCTGTGCCCTTTGCGCTGTCTTTGAACTTCTTACTCGCTTCCTGAGCCTGTCAACCAGGGCGAATAACATTTCTTCCCCGAGAGTCCACTCACTACAGGAAGATATTCAATCTCTGGTACAGGAAATAACTACTTCAACGGGATGAATATTTGTATATACCGGTGCGGTGCCACCAAAGCACCCCCCGTCTTGAAAGAAGAATGAATTACACCCTTCTTTCATATCCTTCTATGATAAATTGAGTGTTGAGTCCCGTCCTAGCGCATTCGAACCGGTCCTTGCCTAGCAAGATACGTCTCA
The DNA here is from genome assembly GCA_039764185.1 of Tamarix austromongolica. Taxonomy (NCBI): domain Eukaryota; kingdom Viridiplantae; phylum Streptophyta; class Magnoliopsida; order Caryophyllales; family Tamaricaceae; genus Tamarix; species Tamarix austromongolica. Next base: position 100,238,365 of record CM077813.1, read on the forward strand.
CTCTCCCACTGCCAAACAAAGCCGATTACCAGAAAGAAGCCCCCTTGTGCAAGCTTTTCTAATCGCTTACAATGGATTGATTTGAAGAGCTCGAACCTTGATCCGTAGAAATGGAATAGAAGGAAGGTTGATCAATTGCGTATTCTTCTCCTTGATGTAGACGATAATTTTCTCTTTACGCGAAAGAAGATGACTTGAGACTTTCTTATGCTTATTCTCTCCTTGATTACCGGGATGGGAAGGAAGATGTGGTAAGCCCCTTCTTCTTCCCACGAAACTGAAACGGAAGAATTCCTTGTAGGGTCAGCTTACCAATCGCTCTCTTTTCTCTTTCCTGCCTACAGCTCACGACGTACTTTCCTTTCTTTGAGTGACTGACCTGGAACAGGCCTAAAGTGCACAACTTATCCTTCTCTTCTCCGTTTCGTGGGGACCTGAACCCATTGAAAGTGAGAAAATAAGTGGCGTAGCCTATCCTTCTCTTCTCCATTGAGTGGTGAGGACTGTTATCCGTTGTTACTGAACCTGCTGGATTCGTTGTAGACTGCTTTCAAACCCCACTGAACTAAGAAAGAGTCTCGTATCGACCAAGTATTGACTTAGAATAGATCTGTTCTCCTCATTTCTTTAATAGAAGGATGGATGTCCGTATTGCAATTATTCTATCTATTTGACCTATTCCAATCAATCGTTCTCAAAGGCCTTTCTGCGCTTCCAACCTAGCCTTATCGAGAATCTTTCCTGTTTCAGACTGACGGCTGGGATTTTCACTGACAACGGAAGTTGCTAACAAACTGACTTTGACTTGCTTTCTTACCTTGCCCACCAAAAGATCTCATTCCGCGGTTCAGGACTGACCTAACCAGATCTCCCATCGAATTTCGCTTTGTTCACTCCTTGGTTGCGGAGCGGCATACCGAAAAAAGAAAGGTTATAGAAGAAAAAAAAGTAGATTTTGTGACCAAGAGCCCATCTCGAATACGATGCGGTAGAGTACTCGTGACCCTTTTGGTGGCTGCCACTGCCTCACACTTCAATGCCGCCAGCTTTGTCTTCCTACTTAAGGCATCCGCGACCTGGTTGGTCCGTCCAAGCTTATACTCTAGCACCATATCAATCAAACTTGTTTGTCTTGCTTGCCATCTTCCTTGGCGTGAGTTTCCTCTGGGTCATGAAGTCACTCATCACCACATTATCCGTCTTGACCAAAAATTGTGACCCGCCTCCACGTCCTACCGTAGTGCCCGGAGAACTAGGCTTGCTTAGCTTAGAAAGCTAGCTTACTAAGGTAGTTGACTTGCTTACTTGTTAGAGTAAGGTGAAGGAATTCTTCATTGATTGCACGAGCTAGCCAGCTAGTCTTCCGGTGACTAATCTCCCATTGCTAGAAAGCCCAACCGGTAACCAAAAGAAGCAAGCCGGCTTCGGTAGTGGTAGTAGCATCAAAGGAATTGGTAGTATGTCTTGAATAGGAAAGCTTTCATAATGTATGAACTAAACCCATGTTCAAGAGCTTGGACAATGAAGTGAAAGGCTTGACTTTAGAGTTCGATCTCGTTTTCATCATTGTCGACAGAAAGAAGGGAGTGTTTTTATTTCCTTTGTTTATTGACCGAATCCCATCTTTCTTAGTTACATGCCGATATTTTGCCTTTGTTTTGGCTTTTCATTTCATTAGCCTAAAAGTGAAAGAGTAGGCCCGAACCGCTCCCCCTTTCCATTTAATAACTGACAAAACTTACCTTTCAATTTGACTTAACAAAACGACTTCGACTTTAGAAAAATCAATCGAACGGCTAAGGCCAAGGTAAGGGCCTGTTCATAATCCCTATTCAAATTACTTGCTTGACTGATTCAGTTTCCTCTTGTTGCAGTCACTGTGGCTCTTGCTTGAGCCGGGAAGTACAGAAGGCACAGAGGTGAGAAGTGTTTAGATTATAGAGACGAAGGTACAAAGTGGATTTCTCATGGCCCTCCCAATGAATCCTTTTTATGCTATAGCTATACGAGCATAAACAAGAACCATTTCTTTAGAAGACCTGCAGGTCGAGGGACTTTGATTCATTTTCCACGCATAAAAGGAAAGTGGTCCCTTACCTTGTGACCTCTATTTCCTTCCCGTAATCGAACACAGAAAGCAGCTCGCACTCGATAATAAGACTTGAACATGGTCCCATCGACTGGACCTTTCACAGGGACCAGGACGAATAGGGAACGGGAACTACTCTTTTCGTTTCAGGATTGGAGTAGGTAAGGGCAGCGGGACCAGCAAAGCAATCTAAACCATTTAGGATAGACGCCACTGAATAGCAAAGAAAGGAAACTCTTTCTTTGCCTCTGGTTAAGCCCCTTCTTACGTAAGACATCGCAAGCTCCTCGCCTTCCGCCAGAAAGCAAGGGCAGCAAGATATGGAGCAGGCCATGAAATAGGTATAATAGGAATTTATAAAGCCCTATATAAGATATATAAGAAATAGGGCCAGAGACCAAGGCCTCCACCAGCTGACGTGTCTACTCGAATGACTCTTTCATACAATATGCAGAGTGCTTGCTTTAGCTCCAGCTACTAAAGCCAACCAATAGACCTGTTCATACAAAAATATTCTAACTCGTCTTCCTGCTCTAGTTCTTTATGCCTTCATTCGTTCTTTTGTTGTCCCCAAGCCCCTTTTGCTGCTGTGCTCTCATCTTTCTTTTTTCTATTCCGTCATTAAAGTGCTCCTATCTTTTCTTTCCTTCTCAAGGATAAGCGGTTGAGCAACCGAGAAGATCGACTAAAAGACAAGAGGAAGCGAATGAAAAGGAAGGATAGGGAGGTAGGTTTAAAGACGGAAAGGAAGAAAAAAGCTCAACGCGCGCCAGAGACTGATGAGGCATAGGATGGATCCGCTTCAACCGGACCCGACCAACTTTTCATTCTGTCTTGACTTCATTCGCTGGGGAGTTTCGAGCTCTGTCCCTATCTGAAGGCACAGGGAGACCCCGTTCCATCGGTTGATACTGAATAAAAGAAAGAGGTTCCTAGACCAAGTGCATCCGCTGAAGCAGCAACAAGAGACAAAGCATCGGGTCCTGGATAAGATGCAGTAGAGAACAAGACTGCAAAGAAGCACGCAAGCAACTTCGATTCGCTTTCCATCAGATAGGCAAAGATGGATTTGTGAATGAGAAATACAAGTTTCCTATTTTCATAGGAATCAATGGGATAATTTCAAATTTCTCAAGGGGGCTAGGGATTCCTTCGCCGCGGTTATAAATATACCACCAATTCTCGTACTCTCGATTAAGCATAAAGTCTAGCTTAGTCGGGAGTAATTCCGCACTAGTTACGTCTAATTCCCGTTGTGGATATAGACCGGTTGTATAACCCCTTCGTCAAAATCATACCGCATATTGACCAAGAATTGATTCAAATCCGATAGCTTGGAGATGGTCAGCGGGTCTTCAATTTCACCAGGGATGTGAACCACTCCGGAACAGTAAAAAGGGGAGGTGACTACGTCCCATATATCTTTATTTGGAAATATCTCATGAACTGGTATCCCCTGAAGAACTTCTTGCCTTGCCGATCCAGACGCTCCGGATGGATCAATCATATAATTATGGTGGTATTCTGAAACTCCTGTTAATAGACCTTTTCCTTTTATTGTCTTTTCTTTTTCTTTGTAGTTTCCGCTTCTCGCTCTACAAATGAGGGAAGACTTGTATTGTAGTATGTTGGTTTTTCCAACAAAAAGATAAGGAGTTGGTTTCCGTCTCAGTCATCTCGAATATTTCATCCAATCTGCGAAAGAAGGAAAGGAAAAGCCAAACAAAACAACTAACCTAAGCCTTACATCCCAGGGAAAGAAAGAAGGGGGTCGATTTAGGCTTCTTCCCTTCTACTGCATAGCTGCGCTAGCAGGTACTACGAGCCCTCTCACGAATTGGATTTGAACCATTTGGTACGTAAGAGCTCTGAGCTCCACTGCTCCTTCTGCCTTGCTTAGCCTGGCACACCACCCTCGGGTTATCTTGGATACCTTCACAACTTTCTGAAACTCGACAAAGAATTCTCAAGTGCTGGCTTTTTGGAGTGGATCCAATGGCCTTTTTCGCACCATCCGCCCATAGTCAAATCAAAAATCTCCGAACGAACATGGGACATTGACACTACCTAAACAATTTCTCTACGCAACTGGCATACCGTCGAATCTACTCTACCCTACGCTACCATCTGTCTTCAATTATGAAATTGATCGAGGGCGGTACACGGACCACGAAAAAAAACAGATCTAGTGACCAGGCGAAAACCATCCAATTAAATTAGCGCAGAAAGCCAATCCACTCATTCGTAACAACTAGCTTTCTTCTATCTAGATAGCTTCTTCTGCTCCCCGTCTAGGACCTTAATCTATATAAAGAAAAAGGAGACTTTCAAACTCGAACCACTCACGTAGATTGGTTCTCGTGCCTTTCTTCTATCTAAAAGAGGGTCATCTGCCACACAAGATCGTAGGTTGACCTATTGACCCCAGACTTGTATCCTCGATACCTTCTACTTCTTTTTCTACTAGACCCGCAATGGTATTAGGAGTTGAGGAGAGAACAATGGCTAAACGAAGAAGCTTCGAGAGGTGCTACTGAGATGGATAATCAAGATGGTCCTCGCAATCCAGACACTCAGTGGAATACTCAAAGCGGGATATATGGTAGTAGGGTAGAAGCCCAATTAGATCCTACAGATGCTAGGTCTGTGGAAGGTGCCACAAGGGATGTTGTTGAGACAGATGATTAAGATGATCGTACAGAGGAGCTCTCTAGGCCTGCAGATGATGCTACAAGGGGTGATGGTGGTGACCAAGCTCGACTTACTACAGTGGGGAATGCTCAAAGCGGGAATGGTAGGTGGAACCAACGTGCACAAGGAGCAGTTGAGGCAACTGCTAAAGAAAGGGAAGCCAATGCGGGTAGTTCAACTTACCATCCAAGTCTTGTTGTGACAAGTGTGAAAGATGGTTTGGTGTTCGTAGAACCAACGAAAGAAGATGCTGATAATGCCACCTCAGAACCACATGAAAATGGTAACAAAGACGCCCTTGCTCCAGCTCGACGAGAGAGTCCTCTTGATAATGTTGATTGTAGGTCCGAAGTCCAACCTGATCCACCAGTTACAAGTGAAACCCCAACCTCCTCAAGAGGAGAAAGCGATACAGAGTATAGTCTTATTTAAAATAGTCCAACTCCTTTGAATCAACAGCTCAAACCAGAAACAGAAGTTCATTCGTCCCAACAGGAAGACGAAGAATGGGATCTTCCATGGAAGCAAGCTGTGGAATTTGTGAATCACATAGGTAGGGCTCCCCAAGGTATGCATATTAGTGAGAATCAGCCCCAGCCGGACAGGCAGGAAGTTTCACGAGACCAACACCTACTGCCGATGAGTCAGCAGTATTTCTTGTAGGTTGGTAGCATAGTTTTGAAAAATGACTTTAACCAAAGCTTCTGACAGTGGAAGGGAAGGGGAAACGAATTTCACAAAGGTGATCTAAGTCCCCAAAACTCTTAAAATAAAGCACGTGGTCACTGATTTCACATGAACATGGTGTAGAGATTGAGCCTTACCAGACAAAGCACATAGTTATCGCGAACCCGACCACAACTCAATGTACCACTTCCTTCTATTGCTATTGATGCCTTTGAAAAGAGAAAATTTCCCAGTCTATTCTTTCTCAGTAGTGAACCCATAACAGCTCTCTTCAACAGTCACTCAATAAGACTCAAGCAATCAATCTCTTACGTGTACTCGCAGTGATTCATAGTATAGTCGAGGTAGGGAGTGAATTAGGTTAGAGGTCAAAAGCTTATCTGTTCATTTTCAAACAACCCTTGTTTGTGCTCCTTTATGCCGCTCTCGCTAGCAGGGAATCTAGTTCAGCAAGGGATTTTTTTATAGAGGTTGAGTAAGGGTTCCAACCCACGTACATATACATGCCATAAAAGGGACACCGACCGACCTAACCTTGCTAGTTGGTCGTCTTGTCCCGTACACCTCTTTTAACAACCTAAAAGCTTGGGCTTCTTCTATTAAATAGCCAGAATCCTACCTCTATCCATAAGAATGGAAAGGTTTTTGAGTCATACCTATATTGATAGGAGGAGCTGCTCAACTCTGACTCTTCTATTTGTGGTACTGAACTATGTAAACAATTCTTGGAAGGTCAATTTACTGATTCATTATCATCAGAACCCTAGTAGAGTCTTAGTTACAGGTTATACATTAAGTAAGGTAGAATTACATCTCTCTTTATTACACGTATTCTAATTCTATTCTAACTTCTTTTTCGATGCGAAGAGAAGGAGAAGCTTTGATGGGAACGTCTCTTAGCATTCCATGATCACCTGTCTTAAGATAGGTTTAGTGACTTTGCCGAGCATGAATAGAGAAAAGCGTGATAACTGTGATAACTGTGTCCATCTCTCTCTTCCAATGAGCGGTGTGGCCAAGTAGGAATTGCTTATAGTAAGATGCACAGAGCTACGCTTTCTCTTTTGAAAGAGTCAAGTTGTCTCCGTACTAAGACTGAGCTAGGGATACTATGGAAAATTGGAGAAAGAAAGGACAAAGAAAGAGTAAAACAGTCAAAGTCAAGCAGTAATGGCACTGCATTGATTAGAGAGGAGCGAGTTGACGAGCTAGACTGGTTGGAGAGGAAAAGCGAAGTCAAGCCTGACCTAAGATAAGAAAAGACTGGTTCTCAACCATAGCAGAGTGAGGTTTTTTCCTTTACCGAGACCTCTTTTTCCAATGCCCCTCTCTTTTCATAAATGCCTGACTGATCAACCCCATGCTCGTATCCGTTTCTCTTTCAAACCCTTTCTTTCTATTCGATCTTACTGCAGGGAACTGGCCTCATAGAGCATCATAGTCAGCACGATAGCCCCAAACATAGTAGCCACGGTAGTTTTGGTTATTAAAGGAGAACGCACCCACAGAGGATCTATCGGGATTTTCGACTCCCCTAACGGATGTATAGGGCAGGAGCTAGTGTTGGCTTGTGCGAAGTTGACAGGGGTGGTTGAGAAACACGTATTATTGGAATGGGTTGCGCAATGGAATCAATAGTCTATCAGTCTAAATGGAAACACAGAGAAGGATAGCCCAGGCTAACTATCTATATAGTTAGAACGTTATAGCATGTTAGACACTTTAGGAAAGGTATCCACCTACGGGTCTTCTGTACGACGGAAAGGCTCAGAAGCACGACTCGCACAAAGCAGAAAGATACGCTTCATAAGTTTGGGAACATAAGAGTGGGACCCTAGGGTCTTCAAATCTCAACTAATGGAGGAGGTCACCTTTTTTTCCACTATTAGCGAGCCAAACGAAACAAACAAGCCAAAGCAGCCAAAGCATAGGGGTGCAGCTGTCCTACGAGTGTGGTCTCAATCCTTGCATTCCGAGCAAGCAATCAATCAAGCAAGCTGAAGTTTTGTAGCACGGTTGGTAGCCAGTCTGTCAATCAAGGAAGCAAGCCAGTAGTCAGCCTGTCTCCTGTCTCTTTCCTAAGGACTCTATGCCAGTCAATGGCAGTCAAGCATGCCTGTGGTAGTCAAGCAAGGAGGAAGAGGTTCTTTGGCAGAATACGATGCACTTTCTAGCAATCCCCTCTCCTATCTGTGAAAGGCACGGAGCAGCCTAAGTCAAAGAAGAAGAAGTGGATGCGCATTCATCAACTAGTTGTAGTCTCGGAAAAGACTGATGCCATTAGCGACTACGGAAGGGGGAAGACCACTAGCTCCGTCAAAAGATTCTTGGAAAGAGCAGGGAAGGGGCATACGTCATATTAAAGGCATTGGTCTTCGTTGACCCTAGGGAGAGTGAAGAAGGAATGATTTGACTCCTATTAGCATTCCAAGGTGCCAAGGCAGTAGCACACTTCAACGATAGTAGGAATGCCCGTCTCCGACAGCGTCCGATTCTACGCTTTGCTTTCAAGCGGACGATTTTGATTATGCCACTAGCTCAAGTCCCACAGGGCATTCTTCCACTGGCCATTTGAAAGATGAATCTCTACCCTAGCCTTAGCGGATTCCTCCTAAGAGGGAAAGTGTTAAGACCGCTAATGCCGCATCCACAGGATAAGCATTCATTTACTCTTGGGGTGGATAAAGCAGATCTTTTGAATCTTGCTTTTGACGCCCGAACGGAAGAAGAGGACCATAGTCGAGATGGCACGGAGAAAGGAAAAAGACTTCCCCTTTCCCCTATCGGAATAGAGCTTATAATCTCAGTTTCTGCTTTTTCTCTTCTTGTTGTCAAATAAACTACTCGTTGAAAGGGGAGGAGATCAGTTTGCTTTTAGGCTTGACTTGTGTATCCCCATAGGATCTTGTAGCGAGAGTCTACCTTTATCCATTCCACTTTCTGGAAACCACTTCTTTAGCGGGCCAGAACCCATGGACTTTGGCTATCTGAACGCCTTTCTCGACCATCATTTTCAAGGGTCGCATCGCAGACCTAATTACAGGTCTCTCTCCATTCCATCTACTCAATACCAAAGAAAGTTGTTAGGGCGCCCGTCTTTTATCACTTTCCCTGATTGACTCCAAATCTGGCTAGTCTATCTGTCCCTGCCCTTTCGCTCGGTTCGTCAATACAAGGTCTCACTGAGCGTTGGACTTTCATTGAATAAATCTCGGTATGTCAATCTCCAGCTCAAGAAGCAAATCTTCCTTGGCAGTAGCCTCTGGTCTTGCAGTTGGGTTGCCCCGCCCAAAGCCTTCTAATGATTCCGTTAAGGCAAAGATCCCATAAGTTGATATACGAATAAGACGGATCGAACCGAACTGCCAATGCATTCATTCCATCTCCCCCGGAAGAAGCCCTATGCATAGCTCCTTCCCTCTTCTATGAAGTTGAAGTGAAGCAAGCGAGCCTCTCGATTGAAGAAGAGGAGCGTAGAAGACCTGGTATAGATGCCAGATGCCTTCGAATTAGCTGTTCACGAAGACACTCTTGGGAATAGAAGGGGAAGGAATGAAGCCAATTTGCCTAGTAGAATATGCCCAGAATCAGATTGAGGGATAGGTCTTCCTTATTATAAATAAATAGCACGCACAGGACAGAGAGAAAAGCTTATCCCCCACTGGGCACTCTCTTTCAATTACATACGTTAGCAATCACGACTTATTCAACAATCGTGAATTGAATTATCCTCGAGTCAAGCCTAAGCTCGGAAGTGCTTTCGCTCTCAACTATTGTTTCTTATGCCCTCTCACTCTAATCAGAAGGAAAAGCTACTGGCTTGAATCGCTTCGCTCCTTAAATAGGAGACAAGACGCGATCAGTCAATACCAGGCAAAGTCCTGACTTACCAGACCCGCCTCTTTCTATTAAGACAAAAACACTAATGCAAAAAGGGGGCCCTTTGTTGTAATGTAATGAAGGTTTGGTCTTCAGTCTACCATTCCAAGGTAAATGTCTGGCTATTCAAAGGTAGCGTGGTAAGGAGACGGTGAGTGAAAGTGAATCGGTTAACAAGACTGAGGAAGATGCCTAGCTAGTTTGATCCCAGAGCAGGGGAGTGAAATAGCTAAATCGTAAGAAAAGCTATCGATTAGCAAAACCCCCAACGAGCTCTATCCGTTCTATCTAAGGGACCATTTGCTAAAGTTCAAAGGCCAGTTTGAAGAAGGTCCATTAAATGCCCCGAAATTTTTTAATTTTATAAATTACATTTAAATGATATTTTTTATTAGAAAAATTATTTAAATAAATAAATTTTATTGATATAAAAAATATTCATTGGAAAAATTAAGAAGAATTTTGTAAGTATTTTTATTAGAGAAATTTTGGTATTTTGGATAATTAAATATGTTATTTTGGAAATTAATTAAATAAATTATTTTATTTAAAATAAGAATGAGAAAATAGTTTTAATTTAATATTAATTTTATAAATAATTTAATGGAAGAAAATTAGGGTGTTTTATTAATTAAAATAGAATTTATGGAAAACCTTTTAAAAAATTCTAATTTAACCTAAAAAGGGATTTAAATATTATTTTATTTAAATACTATTATTTTTAAATATTCTAAATATTCAGATTAATTTAATTGGCCCTAATCTAATTATTTTTTTCTCCTTTCCTTTTTCCTTTTTTCTTTTTCTTTCTTCCTTTTTCCTTACCTTTTTCTTTCTTTTTCTTCTTTTTCTTTTTCCTCTTCTTTTTCCCCATTTGGACTGCCCTCTCACGCGGCCCAATCTTTTTTCCCCCACCTTCCTTTCCTTTGGCCCAGCCCGCGCTGCTCCTTCGTCTGACTCCGCCGCGCCGCGTTTTGGCTCCGCTTCCACTGAAACGCGTCGTTCGATTTAATGAATCCTTCGACCAGTGCCCGACCAGCCCGGTTCTTCCTTTTTCTATTCTTTTCCGGCCGACCCGACCGCCTCCCTCTCTTCTTCCTTCTTCCTCCTTCCTCCTCCGTCGCTGCGACGCAAGCTTCGACGCCGTCAATGGCTTCTCCGGCTACGGTGAATAATACCGGCCCTTTCTTGTCTCATTGTCTTCCTATTAACTCCAGAAATAACTTCATATAATTATTGGACGTTAAATATCTCCCGTTTCCTCTCCCCAACGTCGCGAACCTTCGAACCAACCCAAACGATGCCCGACCGTTGACTGCCACCGACCACCCAAATTCTTGCATTTAACACTTCCATGTCGACCTCCAGCTCCTCATTATCCATTCCAACATCTATAAATATCTGGATTGTAGGAGTTGTGGAAGATTTTCTTCCCCGAAACCCTCGGCCTGAGCTGCCGCCAACCCAACTTCAGACGCCTGTTTTGCCTCCTTCAGCCAACCTCAGCGCCACCAAATTATTTCATTTTCTTCCCTACAACGTCCTCTAATTAACTAAACCATTATAACCTCTCGATTATCCTTGCACGGGCCTCCATAGCCGTGCCAAGTTGGCTGCTCGTTTCGCCGAAATTTTGACCCCGAAATCTTAAACCGCCTTCCGCCGCCGTGCTCCACCACCTTTGGCTGCACCACCACCATCATTTTGTCCCTCTCCTCCTGGGAAACAATAAAAACCTCTTATCTCACATCAATTCTCCCGATCTTTTTCCCAACATCCATCTTCCTCTTTGTTCTTCTATTTTTCCGGCCACCGCCGCCGCCACCGTGAACCACCACCGGTGCCACCTATCCCCACTAGCTTAAGGTTGAATCCTAGACCATCTCAACCATTTTCCATATTAGTATAAGCCTTGATTTAATTTATTTCAATTATTTGCATATAAATACCATTATTATTATTCTTGATATTTATATTCTTAATATGTTTTATTATTATTTGATGTAAAATTTATGTTGAATTGTACTTGCAGGGTGGAGATTGGTGATAAAATAATTTTATTGTGAGTTTTGAAGTTTAAGTTATTAATTGAATTATTATGGGATTATTATCATTCTTCTTCTTCTTATTATTAATATTATAATTATTAGAATAATTATTATTAACATTTTATTATTTATTCTGGAAAATATTAGGCCCTAATTTTGTATTAACTTTTGCACTTATTTATTTGAGTATTATTATTCTATTGTTCTTATAACCATTAATAATAATATTATTATCTTTATTATTTCAATATTATTATATATGTTATTAATTTTATTATTAATATTAAATAAATGGTAAGTCTTTAGTTATTTTAAAACTTATTTGTTATTGTTATTATTATTATTATTATTATTATTATTATTATTATTATTATTATTATTTTATATTCTCGTTGATATTAGTTTTATTATCTTTGATATTATTATAATAGTATCATTATTATCATTAGGGTAAAGTCTTTAACCCTATATTACCAAGGTTTATAATATCTCTATTATTTTTATGAAAGTTAGAATTTTGTTAAAGTTATTTTATTAGTATGATTTTATTTGGTCAAAGCCCTAAGGAGGCGTAGGAGCGTGCTCCAAGACCGGTGTCGTTTCAGGTAAGGGGTGCTAAGGCCTTCTATGTGTTAATGTGCATTGTGTGCCTCGTATGCTATGCATTCTATGTTTATGATTATTAATTATGCCGTATATGATATGAAATGGAGTTGAAGTATGTTTTCGTATGGCATGTGTATTATTTGTGTATGACCCTGTAAGACATGCATGTGAGGATGTTGATATGATTTTATGTGGGAGAAAGGATGAAAAAGGAGGATGGAGAAAGAAGTTGACTAAGGAAAGTGAGTTGACCTAATATTATGGATTTATAAGGAATAATCTAATGTATGGTTTTATGTGGAAGAGTATAATTTAGGGTTTTATGCGGCGAATATAATTTATGATGATAATTGGGAGAATCTAATTTATGATGTTATATGGGAGAATCAAAGTTATGGTTTATTTGGGAGAATCTAGTTTATGATGTTTTTTGGGAGAATGTAAATTATAATATTATATGGGAGAATCTAATTTATGATTTGATTGGGAGAATATAATTTATGATTTGTTTGGGAGAATCCAATTTATGGTTTTGCTTGGGAGATTCTAATTTATGATTTTATGTGGAAGAATCTAACTTATGGTCTTGTATGGGAGAATATAATTTGTGGCTATGAAAGGGGAGAATCTAATCAATTGCATTATGTGGACAAATCTTTGGGTTTTATATGATTTGAATCTTTGGGTTTAATATGGTTGAATGTAAGGTTTTGTAAGGATGAATCTTCGGTTTTATGGGATTCGAATCTAGGGTTTGGTAAGGATGAATATTTGGTTGGTATGGATTGAATTTAGGGTATGGTATGACGGAATCTTGGGTTTTGTGTGGTGGTATTAGGGTTGTGTGATGGAGTTAGGGTTTTGCATGGGGGTTAATGATTGCATGGACATTAGGGTTTGTATGAAAAGTTCGAATGGTTGCATGGGATGTGTAAAGTCTGCATGGGAGTAAAATTTACGTATGAAAAGTTAATTCGGGATGTAAGGAAGGTAATGTAAGCATTGTTTGGGTAGTTAAACACTTTTGATGGAAAATAATATGTGGAACATTATCTGGGTACGTAGGAGATGAAGCTAGGGTTTGGAGTGGCTAATTGTGAATTGTCATGGTTAATTAAGGTTTGGAATGGCTAATTATGGTTGTTATGGTTAAATAAGGTTTGGAGTGGGTAATTATGGTTTGTGGTGGTTGATTAGGGTTTGATGTGACTGCTTAAGGTTTTTGTTGTAGCATGTGTTTTTGGTGATTAAGGTGTAATTATGAGAATGTAATCAATGATTTGTGATGTGTGGAGTGTTAAAATGATTTGGGTGATGTGAGGTGGAGTAAGAGGGGATGTTAAGGCCTAAATTAGGGTTTCAGGATAAAACCTTAGAGTGAGATGTGAAGTAGAATTGGAGGATAAGTGTGAAGAGAGCGATCCATGCATGTCTAGGGTTTGGTGGTAGCACGTGTGTAATTGGTAAATAAAGTATGATGATGAATATGGAATTTATGATTTATGATTCGTGCTTGTGCATGGTGAAAGCCTTTGAATAAGATACTTAAGTCATTAATCACGTAAAGTGAAAGATGTTGAGACGGGTCCAGACCGATGCACCGGCATAATAGTGGCAGGGAATATTTCCCTTGCGACCGATCCACCGGCTAAAATAGTGGCAGGGCATGTACCCTCGCGACCGATCCACCGGCTATAATAGTGGGGGATCCCGAGCTCAACAAAACAAAACGTTATGTGTTGAAAGATATGGGAAGATACTAATCACTTAAAGTGGAACATTGTACGAGAAGGGGCCAGACCAATCCACCGGCTATAATAGTGGCAGGGTATGTTACCCTCGCGACCGATCCACCGGCTAAAATAGTGGCAGGGAACGTTTCCCTCGCGACCTATCCACCGGCAAAAATAGTGGGGTTCCCGTAATCGTATGGACTTGAATAAAAGTATGGTGTGACATGATTCCTGATAAGAGATAAACTAAGTAATTGAATCGGATTATATTCATATGGGCCTTTATACTTTTACTTGGATGATCACATGAATTATGTTATCATGCTATGATCTTTTATTCTTATGCATGGATTATGTGCTTATGTGTCGGCCTTAGTGCTCGGTTACCTTACTCAGTACGTAGCGTACCGATCACCCTTTTTATGGGTGCTGCTCATTCCCACGAGTAGTATGCCCTTCTGGTTTGTGCAGGTGGGCGAGACATCAGTCTGGGCTGAGTGTTGAGCATGTTTGGTTCAAGTTCGAGAGTGTCGTGGCCATATTTATTCTTTACGCGATTTCATTCTTCTTGTTATTTCTTTGGTATAGTATTTACCATTTTCTAATTCATTATTCGATTGAATTTTTTTAATGAACCTTTTATCGGTTGTAAGTTTAATTATCTTTTGGAAATGAAGTACATTTCTTGATGCGTACTCTGATTTTGTTTTACAACCGTTTAATGATTAATTGAAGTTTAGCTTGTATTAATTTTATAATTGAGTTTTTCTTTAGCCTTAGCACTTGGTACTGGAACGGTCGGAGAGAACCGGTCTAGTACTAAGGGTGGCAGTAACATGCCCAGAATTCACAAGTTCTAAGTATTTCTATTTTAATTGCTTCCGTTTTTAAAAAAAATTTAGTGAATTTTGGAGTGTTACAGTCCACCATACATAAAAAGTAAGTGAAACTTTTGATAGAGGTTCCTCTAAGGAAGTGGATATAAGAAATAGGATAACCTGATTCCAGCCGTAGTTTATTGGCTGTTAGGTCAGTGAAACTGTCCCTATAGCTAAAGTCAAGCCAGTAGTTAGAGTTTGCGTTCTAGTTCTAATTCAGGACAGTATGGGACCTCTTGCTTAGGGCTTTGGAAGCGAGCAACCAACCCGGTAGAACGGGAGTTTCCTCTTTGACAAAGGTAGCCTTAGCGGCGTAAGAGTAAGTAAGTAAACAGATCAGGTCTTGCGGGCAAACACGGGTGTAGCGATAGAGCGGTTTAGTTTACGATTCTATTCAAACAGGCTATTGCGCCTAAGGCAATCCCTCGTATCGGCCGGCTGTCTTATGACGGGAGACAGAAAAAGTAAGTAGGTGCGAAGCCTTTACCCAAAAAAGCTTTCTTCGTTCGCACCTTTTAGCCTCTGTTACAAAAGTGGGAGGATCCGTTGGTAGTTTGCTCTCTTGCGTTAGTAGGTATACGTGGAGTAGAAGGCATTGAACTAGTGAATCCCTTTCTCTCAAATCTGTGGACAAAGAAGCTTCTCTTAATGCCCAAGTGTGACGTTGGTTGGAAAGCCCCTTATGGGGTAAGGAACTCGTCCCAAAAGAATTTCCTATTTTGGAAGCCAAAACAAGAAGGAAAGACGTGCCCTTTGTCTGATATCCGCTACCTTCTCATCCATCAATGTCATCATCCTGGGGGATGTACTCACTTCTCAATGAGAAAGCCTATCTGTCCAGCTCTCTTTTTTGGCCGGGAAAGCAAGTGGCATCAAAGAAGAAGCCCCTTTCCAGTTCAAAGTGCTAAACAAGCCTGATTTTGATTTGGAGATAGAACGAGGCGTACGAGAACACTCTTCATAAGCCAATCCCAAAGAAAGGGAGTTGAAAGTGCTCGCTTGTGAAAGTCAAGGATCAGGCACTTAAGTCACGAATCCGTAATAATCAGTATGTGATCTAGTTGAATCCTTTAGATTGATTGTTCTCAAGGTACATGTTATAAGTTCGTGCGCTAGAATGAGAATGCTATCGATGCTTTCTCTTTCCTTGACCTTAATAAGGTTCATTGAATCAATTACATTTCCTCACTTTAACAAGCAAGATTCACTCTCCCCTTCCTTCTCTCTGCTTTCTAAGTTCCTTACAAACACTAAAATCAAACAAGGAGATCCTAGCTTACTAAGAAGAAAGAAGGAACAGAGAAGTCAGAGGTGCTAACTCAAGCAGCTCATAAGGATGGGCTCCTTAACAAGCTCTAGAGAAAGACAAGGAGAGGGGCTTACTCAGAGAAGAGCAAGAGCTACAACTACAAACAAGCAACTAAGAGAAACCTATTCTCAGAATAGACTCAATGTTCAAATCTGTTGTTGAGAAGATCTACGAAAGGCCCAAGAAAAACCGATTCGCTGAAGAACAAAGATTGGATAATCACATGCAAGGAAAGGGAAAGAGGCAATCATCTTTGATTGGTGATGATGCTAGTTAGAAAGGAACAAGAAGCAACA
Source organism: Tamarix austromongolica (assembly GCA_039764185.1). NCBI lineage: Eukaryota > Viridiplantae > Streptophyta > Magnoliopsida > Caryophyllales > Tamaricaceae > Tamarix > Tamarix austromongolica. The sequence goes on from CM077813.1 coordinate 100,254,581, forward strand.
AGGAGAGATCTTAGGATTCAATCTTGCTTCGGGCTGACCTCCTTGCTCGGAGAAGGCTTGGCTTCGGTTAGCTTTGGTTCGCTTCGGGCGTGGGTGCAGCTTCCCCAGTTCAGTACCAAGTCTCGATGGCCTCGCTCGCTTTCAATCAACAACTAGAACCAGCTCGGGTTTCTCTTCAGTTGGCATCCTTTGTCCTCCCTATCGGAGGGAGGATGGGAAAGCTGAAATCCTTAGAAGACACAAGAAAGAAAGCTTACTAGGAACAAAGCAGGAACAACTAACTCACAAAGCGGAACCCCAGCTAAGAGTTAACAAAGGGAGACCTACTTCCTAAGATAGGGCTAGCTAAAGATTGCTATTCAAGCAGAGCTCCTTTAATGACTCAGAGAACTCCTTGTCTCATTCCCGTATGTCAACAAGCTACCAAGTCCTAACTCAAAACTGTCTATTCACCGATTCGTTCGATTCACCAACAGAAACAACAACATTGCCAGAAAAGAAATTGGTTGGTTTGCCTGGTGTGAGGAACCTTGGCTAGAACTCAATCAAGAGTCCGACCTAAGCCGGATTTAGTCGATCATAGAGGAGGGATTTGGCTGACTCATCAATCGGGGACTGAACTGACCTTCCGCTGGTAAGGGTTAGATGAGATCTCTCTCTCTTCCCCAGCTCAGTAAAAAGACCAGATTCACATCGGAGAGTGGGTAGTTGAGACAATCTATGAAAGGGGATCTCCAAGGGTATTCTGCAGAGAAGTAGAGACTTGGTAGCAGAGGCACTCTAAACTCGCATTTAGAGTGCGGATAATCACCAAACAAGAACTAGAACTCAGAGAAGGAGCAAAGAACCCACTCTCGAAGAAAGTACAAACAAAACTGCCTCTAAACCACTAGAATCTATCAAAGCAGAGCTCTTTACAAGAAAAAAGGCTAAGCATCAATAAGACCGATTGGCTGAGACGGATTGGCTCCTAGCCTAGGATCCAGTCTCATTGGCTTAGCTACCGACCTACCTACTCTCGCAAACCTACCTTTGATCAATAACACAGACTTCCTGGGGATACCCATTCCCTTCCTCTCTGATTCGATCCGCTTTGGTTGCCTAGCTTCGCATAGGTTCGCTTGGCTCGGAGAGGTCTTTCTTTGCTTGGTTCCTGCGCTAAGGCCTAATAGATGTGGGCTTTCTTTCGAGCTAGTGCAGTGCACTCAACTGCTTCCAGCTACAACTCAACGTACCGAGACCACAACTAAGCCTTTAGTCAAGCCAGTTTACTTACTCGGATTCTTCCCCGGCATTTGTCAATGCGCTTTTCTGAATTTTCCCTCGTTTTGGCTCACTCCCACTCAGGAACTTGATTGATTATGATTTTGATACACATCGGCCAAAAAGCCATTCTTTCCTTCATGTCATCCGAATCAGGCGGTTATGCATGAGTTAGGCGGGCTATCGTGATAGAGCCTTTAATGCCAGGAGTCCCGAATTCTTCCATACAGTTCGAGAAGGGTTGCAAAAAGCCATCAACCACCAAGAGTGCCCTAGTTACCTGTAGGTCGGGCCGGTCAGCCTTTCTTTGGCTAAGCCGATTAAGATCGATTTCTTAGAGTGAACTTTGATCTCCTTTACTTGATAGGAAAGTGACCCTTGGCTATCTTACGAAGAGCCTCACTCTCTGGTGGGTCACTAGACTCATTTGCTAAATCTAGGGCACGTTTTCCTCAACGATTTGGAGGGAATTTCCACGCCATTGGCTCAAAAGCATAACACGTTCTCACTGATCCTTTCCGTGTATCGAAGTCTTGTTGGTGCTCTTCTTGACAATGACGCGTTCGGATTTTTCTTATGCTGTTCATTTTGTGTGTGAATTTATGCACGCTCCTACAAAGGCCCATTTTCAACGTATTCTTTACTATTTGAAAGTAACTCTTTATTATAAACCTTATGAACCTCTTTTCACCTAATTCTATTCTTATGCGTTTGCTCTAGCTATGTATCACTTATCCTTTTCTTCTAGACGACCGCGGATTCAAAGTCAATCCTCTTTTTCGTCATTGCTAGCTTAAAAGCTATCTATTGCTTCTTTTGAAGCGGACGATTCCGCCTCATCAGTGTAAGCCTCTGTTGTCGAATCGGTTCTATAAAAACCCCCTCCTTCCCTGGTGGGTTTAGAACTACACCCTTGCGTATGCAGATTCATATGCTTATGCCTCTTCGTATGCGTCTACCGATGTTGAGGGATCTGAGGATCTATATCTATATAGGGCTTCTTACACTCTTGGAGAAAGACCATAAATAAGGTAGAACGATCCTTTCTTGAATGGTCTGCTGCTCTTCGGAGATTTCATCAATGAAAAGCGAGCTGCAACCAGACAGAGCAGAGCACTGTTTCGCACACCAGCAGCATGGTGAAGCGCTGTGCGAAGGAAACTAGCCTTTAGTGCCACTTTGTTGATCGTTGTAGAAAGAAATATGTAATGATTAAGGTTGGGAAAATCCTGCCAAAAATTGAGAGGCGGAATGAAGTGACCACCAGGCTAGCGAAAGGCTTCCCGACGAGGTCGATGTGAATTGAGTCATGTATAAAATGAATGACCAACCTGTTGATTCCGGGAGTCCTCACTACCGGGCTTATAGAGATGAGGCCTTTGAGGGCTGAAACCATTCATTATACCTTGAGGACCTAAATTCGGAATGGGTTCGAGACCTTCGAACCCCACTTAGGGAGCAGTGGATGATAATAATAGGAAGAGCCTTTCTTTCACTATTAGAGCATTCGGCATGAGAATCAATATCGTACCCTGCCGGTCTCTTTTCTTTGGTCTTCTCTCAGGTAGGTCTTCCTTTTCCCAAGCACACACTAATAGCACAGCTTGGTCCCAAAAATCAATGGAAGAAAGCATCGACATGGTCTATGACGCTCGCCGAGCGGGAGAGAAAGTAAGAAAGAGTGCATAGTGCTGATAGCGAATAAAAGGCCGTTGAGCGTGTTGGATATGGGTTAGGAATTGCACCATTGCGTCCTTCTCCAGAGAAGGAGTCCTTTGGCTCAAACCTCACACGCTGTGCCATTTGCTAAGAGAAGAGTGAGGCTAGAGTCATATAGTAAGAAAGAACACGCCTGCTTTTTTTTCGTAGGATAACTCTTGTCGCTGGCTGCCTACCTCTTTCGAACCCAGGCCTCTCTTGTTGGGGAAGGCATGAGATATTTACCTAAACCAGTAGGTCCTGAAGCGGATCCCACATTAGCCCCATGGTCTCTAACTAGAAAAGTCAATGCTTGAGGCCTATTCCCGATCTTTTGCCTGTATGGTGTTTACCGGGTGGGACCCTCGATCCGGAGGGTATGCTACTATCACTACTATCTATACATGTCTGCCTTCCTTGAAAGATCCTGGTGCTGCGACTATCACCGGCCGGTAAGTTACGTCGGATAAACATCGGGATTAGAATCAACTGCCAACTAAGTCAACTTGCTTTGGATCTACTGGCCTGGACGTTTGAATCTCTTTCACTGGAAACACCGAATAGACTACTGCAGGATCTTCTGCTGCTTCTATTGTTTTTGCTCTCACCTGTAACTACGCCACCTTAGCAGCTGGGACTGCTTCCGCATCTGGCACTCTCAAACCTTTTCTATCTATCTGTATATAAGAAAGTAAGTCTAGCTCCTTTATATATGCCCTTCTCCCTCTCTATATTTGTAATGAAATTCTCTGATTGAGTCCTTGTAAACTCTCTCAAATTTCTGAGTTCGATCCGTTAGGTTCTTCGATTTTTTCGTAAAAGAAACAAGAGACAA